>JAJONZ010028279.1:0-11328 GCA_029582445.1 Solanum paucissectum | reverse complement strand
ACTTGTTTCTGGAAGTAATTTGACTAATTGAATATAATTGTTGGTTAAAGTAAAGTCTAAACCATTTTCCTCGTGGGATCGACCCCAACCTACAAGTTCGGTTCTTTACTTGATAACGATCGCTTATGCTTCTTTAGGGATGTGTAATTTGATAGTATCATGGTTCAATCATTTAAAGTTCTGGAATCAAGATCAACACTCACACTAACAAAGATAAACACAGTGCATGATTTCACCCATAGGTTTACCCTTATTTTCCAATCGACTTTTGGTTCAGCTCATTCAAGATCAAAAAGGTCTTTTCAAGGCTTGTAATGGTGCTGAGTGTAATGGTATGGTCAATTAGGCTTATAGGTTGAAATCCTCATGAAATGTGATATGAACAACACCTTCTTTCCTTGTCTTTATCATTTTCCTTCAAGCTCAAAAGTCACCTCTTATTCATCTTCCATGGGTCATTGGAAACCCCATTTTTTTGTATTTCCACAACCTTATTCCACAACTTTTTTTTCTTTTTCAATCTTTTCTTCTCTTTTTTTTATATGGAGGGGTTCCATTTTTTCTCAAAACATGGGCAAAAGGGACTTCTTTGCATTTTCTTGATTTCCCTTCTCTTTTCACCACACCCCGAACATAGGCTTTTGGTCTAAGTTGGCTATTCAAACAAACCACAGATCATAAGGATTATGGGTAATGGGTCAATAAAAGGTAGCAATGTTATCAAGTCTCTTCCAAGAAAAGGTTAAGGCTCAAAGGGTGCTCAAAAGAGGTTCACACACTCACAAGGTAAGCCACATAAGAGGTATAATGTCAAATTAGTTCACACTCTTTAAAGTTGCTTAAGATCATCTCAAGAAATTGCATCACTTAGTCAATCGGAACAGCGAGGCAAATTCTAGGTGCCCTTACACATGGTTCACGATAAGCTCATCACAGAAGGTATTGACACCAATGTCAAACAAGACTTCACACTTTCTCTAGTGTGCAATGTTCATCACAAGAGACTCAATTCGATACTTGGCTAGTCACAATGAGATGCAACGAGTTCACATATTGTCTACGCAACTTCAATTGGCCTCGTCGTAGCCACGCATTCATTTTTGTTTGATTATAAGCACTATTCGAGTCATCGGTATTGATCAAAACCGGTACTCAAATTTGCAAGGGAACAACCACATTCAACACATACAAGAGGTGGTAAATTTTTTTGAAAGGGTTAAAAAATATTTACAATTTAAAGCAAGGAGCCACAAGCTCAAGCATCCACAAAAGCAGTGCAAAAACACATTTTTTAGCTCAAAGCCCAAATATAAACACAACAAGAATTATGAATGTCACACAAAAGCTGAGCCTCACCCCACCACAAATAAAAGCATTTGTCCTCAAATGCAAACAAGATTATCCAAAAGTCAAAAGAAATAAAGACAGAGAGGGAGGTAAAGAGGGGATCATATCTGCGCAGTCGCTCCATCTGTCTGGGCATTGGTGCCCGGTGCATCAGTATGGTCTCGGGCATCAGTGCTCGGAGTACCTTCAAAAGGAACAATAGCACCAAACTCACCAGGAGTTGCTACAGGTGTGTCCGCCAATTTTTTTTGAACAACTGTATAAAGTCCTCAGGCCCATGAAGGAAAAGAGGGTCTCGAGGAGTAGTCTTCCTGTCAGAAAGGGACCTCTTGCCCTTGACTTTGTTTCCAGGTGAAGGTTCTTGCTTTCCCTTCTTGGGAGATTCGACCTCCCTTCATTTAATTTGAAATTCCATGCTCTTATCTTTCGGGGTTGCACAATTTTCCCAGCAACTTTTGGTCTAGCCATGTCTGCAAAGCATTGAGACAAAGTTAGGAAATATTCGAAAAAAAGCACAAAAAAATGGTTTTAAAGTTATGGCAATTTGGCGATGGGAAACCCTTTCAGCGAATCGCCGACAGTTTTCGGCGAGCAAGAACTAGCTCGCCGAAAGTTATAGTGCGAAAAGGATTTAGGAGTGCAGACTAAGGGCGATCAAGAAGTCTTTCGGCGAGTCGCGAAGTGCCTTCGGCGACCTCAGACCTTTCACTGAAAGTTACAGAGCCCAACATCAATTAAAGCATGAAATTAACGGTGAGATGGTGAACTTCAGGGAACCGCTAAGTGGTTCGGCGAGCTTGACCTAGCTCGCCAAATGACCCTACGTGCTTACTTTCAATCATACTTCTCGAATTCAAAGCTGCAATCCCCCAAATAAATCAAAACATGCACTAGTTAAATTAAGACTATACCCATAGAACCTATTACCCTGGGATACTCAGACTTTTCCCAGTTTTTCCAAATTTGGCCATTTGACGACATTCACCCTTAAGAACGGTGTTATCCACTCTATCATTAGGAAAGTTACATCGTTTGACACAAATACGAGCTATTCAGACTTCACCCAACTAAACCCAATGACATGCAAACACAACCCAACAAGATTTAACAAATTTAAATGCATAAGAACACGGGAAATCAACACTATAAGCTGTACGGGCAAGATTAATAATTCAAATCAGTCATTTAAATATTCTAATCCTATCAGAGAGGCCCAACATACGACAACATGGTAATATCATTTGCATAAGTGTTCAAAATGTCAAAAACAAACTCGGGGATCAGAAGACCAACCTTTAATGCTGATTAAGTTAAGATTGAATTGCTAGGCGACAATGTAATCTGAATTCCGAGCACAAATCGATGACTAAAACACTTAGAGAATTAAAAAAATATAGAGAGAATAATGTACAGGTGTGAGTTTGTGAAGCGTTAAAGAGAGGGAAAGTGAAGGAGTTTGAAAAGTATAACCTTTTGGCTTGAAAAACCATCCAATTTTCACCCGTTCGGCGACTTTAGTCTTACTCACCGATTAACTCGGCGAAGCACCGAGTAGACACTTACCTCGCTGAATTTTACAGGACTTATAGTTGATTTGGAGATCCAAACGGTGGACTATATTGAGGTCGGCGACACACCAATAATTTCCTGGTTTTCGCTGAAAGTTATAGAATCCAAGTTAAATTTGTCTTGAGTCTAATAGAGGTCTGAGTCGGGGTCACCGAGCCTTTTGGAAATGCGTCGACTGAACCTTTTTCTCTCCAATTTCTCTCTTTCCGAACACTTTCCACATGTTAACTTGCACAACCAACACACCATTATTCTAAACAAAGAAAGATAAACAAATAAGAAAACTTGAGTTGCCTCCCAAGCTGCGCCTTAGTTAACGTCGCGGCACGACACAAGTCCACCTTCAAACCTCATTCTTGGGGTTAGGCATAGTATCACTAGGAAAAACCCTCTGCTGTCTCAGGTTGAGATGAGACGATATATGACCCATTTCGGTCTCCAACTGCTTGATTGACACTGAATTGGAAGTTACAGTCTGGTTAAGGGTAGACACATCTTCTTTCATTTCTTTTAAAATCTTGTCTGACCCTTCATCTTTGTTGAGGATACGAGAGAACATAACCTCAGATCTACCACCTCTAAATCCTTTGGCTTTTTGTGCTCATGGGGAGGTACATATCTATTTTTCTCCCCATCCTTCTAATTTGGATTACAGTCCATCCATTCACGATCTCGATCTTTCCAACCTTTATCCTTAGCCCAACCTTGGTTACTACCCTGCCTCAGGTAGTTTGAACGAGAGCCACCGCCTTGGTTGGCTAGGAAATTTACCTCTTCATTCTACAAGTCTTCAAACTTGGACTCATCCAGATTAGAACACCCGACACCCACGACATTGACAGTTCGAGCACCAGTTCCCATGACATTTTTAGACAAAATATCAAGTTGTGTCATGATCTTGGCCATGTTTTGGTCCGTCTCTTGGTCCTTCTCCATCTGTTCCTTAGTCAGCTTGAACATGAGAAATAAGACATGATCTTATCGGGTATACCACACCCTATTTATGGTAGTCATGCCATCAAAGAGCTGAGCCACTATCACATAAGGGTGTTGCATCAAACCTCCCTGAGAAAGTTTTTCAGCAACACCCTTATTTACAGAGTCAAAACTCCGGTAAAAATAATGCAGCAACACATTATCAGGCAAGCCATGGGTTAGGCATTGAAACACATGGATGACCTACTTGAAATACTGCCCATGAGATGGGGGTCATTAACATGAGGCTGGTTGACATTGTTGAGGTTTCCGATGTCGTCTTAATTACCTACTTGGCTTCCATTGCTGTCGTTTACACTCATACTTCCTATTTTCAACACAAACAAGCAAAAGAACACTGAAAATAAAGTAAGTAGAACTATAACTAACAAGATCAAAATTAAACTGAACTAAAAATTCTCAATTAACACCACTCCCCTGCAGCGGTGCCATTTTAATTTGACGTATCCGGGTGCTTCATCCAATACTAAGCATCCATGGTCGTTCATTCGTAATATAGCCCAACTAGTGAGTAGGGGTCGAGTCCCAAGGGAGCAGTTTGTAATCAAGAATTAAGAGAAAATCAAGAACTTCTGTCAAGTCAATTATAGCTAAATACTTATATGAAGAAAACACATATAAAATTAAAGGGTGACACAAGTGTCAATTATCAAATGGGGTTTTGTAGTCAATTATCAACTAGAAGAAGCAAATAATATAGAAATATGAATATAGAGATGGGATTCTTGGGATGTGACAGGAATATGGGCTAAAATAAACAACCGGGTAAATGCTATTGATAGTAAATCGTTGTAAATTGGTAATTAAGCTAGAATTTAGTGGGGGTAAATTTTCTCTCGAACAATTTACCCCAAATCAAATTTGTTTCTCTAGAACACCAATAAGCGTCAATGAAGCACAACCTTCGCTTTAGTCCATTCACTCTCTCGAGTAGAATATGTGGGAGTGGGTTTAGGATTCACTCTCTCGAGCTGAACCCACGACAACCTAATAACCACAGACTATCGATTCAGTAGTTTTGGTTTTAAAACCTCTCTCTCGAGCAAGTCAAAAACACTAAGATAAAATTATATTTGCAACTACAACCCCGTTAAATTCAAACACAACTACTGAATGAAATCACCTTTAAACAATAAATTAACGATAAATTAGCAATACCCAGCAATAAATTCAACCCATATTCACATAATCACACCCTAAGAATTAGGGTTATAGATAGACATAGTAAAGATATAGAAATCGATATCAAACAGTATTTCCATCAAATGGGTACGATAGATACTGTCTTTACACATGTATAAGATGAAGAATTTTCAATACCCACTTCTAATTGCTTAGAAATGGAAATCTTCAAATCTTCAAAGCTAAGGAACAAAGTCTCCAAAACTCTAAGTTCTAAAATCTAGAAATAATGTTTGATATTCTAAAATTTGATACTGATTGCCTTCTAAACTAAAAATTCAAACAAGTATTTATAGTTGTCAAAAAGTGTGTTGCGAAGGACCACTCACCACAGTTAGTTGGGATCGCTGATCCACTCGGCAATTTGCCCTTTTGTCTGGTTCATCGCCTTTCTGCATTGGCCTTCAGCAAATTCAAGTTCTATAATGTTTGGCGATGGAGTACTGCATCGCGGAATTGTTCGCTAACTCACCGACTGCTCCTTTATCTCGCCAACTCAATTTTCTCCTTCAGAGCTTGGCACACTGGAACATTAGGTGAGACAATAGCCATTCGACGACTCGCCTAATGGTTTAGGCGATCCTCATGCCATCTTTTCTTTGTTCTTCTCAGCTGCCTTGTTCCTTTTAACCTAATAGTGTCCATGCTTAGTCTCTAGCTCCAAATACCTGAAACTCAAGGATTTTCATTAGTTATTGAGACAAAATATGCATTTGAGGACACTAAATCTATCAAAAATAGAGCCCTAAAAGAGGCCAAATTGTGGACTCATCAACGACCAATAGTACCCACTTTGTAGAACTTTAGCAGATGAAGGTACACCAAAAGCATGACCCCCAACCGGTGAAGCATGACAATCATGGAGAATTTCTATGGTTTCTTCTTCCGGAGCACATCTCCTAATGATATGGTCTGCACACTCTCTGAATAAATATGGGACATCCCAAAAGTACTTCTTAACATCGAACAAAAACCTCTTTTGTTGGTAGAAGTTCAGTTCGTCCTTCATTAATCCACACACTACGTAATTGGTAAAATTAGCATACCAAGAAGGATGTTTGAGAGTTACCGTGAATACGTATTCATCAGGAAAAACATTATTTATGTCGATCACCAACTCATCATTATCCTTACCTTCCAATCTTGATACGTGATCAGCCACCTGATTTTCACAACCTCTCATATCTTTGACCTCAAAGTCAAATTCTTGCAATAGTAGCACCCACCTTATCAATCTTGGCTTGACATCCTTCTTTGCCATCAGATAACACAGTGCAGCATGATCAGTGTGAAAAATCACTTTAGTACCTAGCAAGTATGCCCAGAATCTCTCAAACACATAAACTACCACAAGTAACTCTTGTTTAGTAACTGTATAGTTACGTTGAGCATTGTTTAGAGTTTTTCTTACGTAGTAAATGAGGTGAAAAAGTTTGTTGCGTTTTTACCCCAATAAAACACCTTATGCCGCGCCGCTTGCATCACATATTACTTCAAAAGATTCTGACCAATTAGGACTAATGATGATTAGGGTGGAAACCAATTTTTCTTTCAAGACTTTGAAAGCCACCATGCAAGCATCATCAAAGTGGAATTTCACCTCCTTCTCCAAGAGTTTGCATAGAGGATGTGCAATCTTTGAGAAGACTTTAATGAACCTCTGGTAAAAATTGGCATGTCCCAAGAAACTACGAACATCCATCACCAAAATTGGTGGTGGTAACTTCTCAATCACTTCAATCTTTGCTTTATCAACCTCCAGCCCCTTTTGCAGCACTTTGTGACCAAGAACTATCCCTTCCTTAACCTTGAAGTGGCATTTTTCCCAATTTAGGACCAAATTTGTCTCCACACATCTTTGGAGAACTTGTCCTAAGTGTGCTAAACATGCTTCAAAAGTGTCACCTACAACAGATAAGTCATCCATAAATACTTCCATCGACTCCACCACCATGTCAGAAAAAATAGATAACATGCAACGTTGAAATGTTGCCAGAGCATTACATAACCTGAACGACATCCGTTTGAAGGAAAACGTTCTATATAGGCAGGTGAAGGTGGTTTTCTCTTGGTCCTCAGGAGCGATGGATATTTGGTTATAACCGGAATACCCATCCAAAGAGCAATACCAACCTCTCTCGGAGAGTCGATCAAGCATTTGATCCATGAAAGGCATGGGAAAGTGATCCTTTTTAGTCCACGATTTTAACTTTCAGTAATCCATGCATACTCTTCATTCGATCTCTAGTCTCATCGATACAAGCTCCCCCTTTTCTTTTGGGACTACTGTGATGCCTTCCTCTTTTGGTACACATTGTACCAGACTTACCCATTTGCTATCCGCAATAGGGTAGATTACACCTGCGTCCAACCACTTTATTTTATGGGTGAAAATATCAAGAGAAATGGCCACTATGTCAGTGATAGTCCAACCTATAACTTTGATAGGACTTCTCAACACCTCATGGATCAATTTTATCTTCCATTCAAGCAAGTAAGCTGCAATGATCACCGGTAAGGTGTTATTTTTCCCCAAGAAAGCATAATGGAGATGGGAGGGAAGTACTTTCAACTACAGATTTGGTGGTTCTTCTATTGATAGTTTGGCAGGAGGACTTTCTCAAATTTTTAGATCAATGTACAACTTCAACGGAGTATTTGAGTACCCCCCCCCCAAGTCTGAGAGAGCAGCTATGTCACGACCCGAGACTATGCCCTGGAAGCGACACGACGTACTTGACCCCGAAAGGGTCTCGTACAAGCCTCTTAGCATTCACAACATTCGATACATAGAAATATTGCGGAATTTAAAACTTTCTTTAAATCCAAACAATCAAACTTCATTTAAAAACACTTGAAACATAACGGAAGTCTATAGTGTCACATGGTAATCAAAACAATGTCTTGAAAACTAAAGTAGGGTGTCAATTCTTTACAATCGAAAAGACTAGAAATGTCTAGTACATGGAATAAAAGAAACATCTAAAGCATGTTTCCTCGAATGTATGAGGGCATACCAATCACCTTGAAAGAACTTCAATCGAAGCACTTGACTAGAGGGATGGCAACTCACTTGCCGGAACATACACTTGTAGTAAAATAAGTGGAATCTGGGTTAGCACACAAAAGGAACTAAGTATGATGACCATGCAAAAACATGCTTTTAAACGTACATTTTGGTTGGAAACCATGCATTATGCCACTTTTAGAAATATCATTTACATTTGTGTAAGAGACATACAATACAAGTATGATCATCATACAAGTCATAATCATCTCATTTGAACATTCATCTCAAGTAACCCTAAGCTACACTTGTGCAATGTAAGGCTAGCATCCCATACTACTAACCCTACTAAGTGCCACTTTGAGGCCACCTTAGATGAACTTACCAATTCATACCTAACTTCAAGCAATACGCATGCCTAAGGAACACATACATTTCATAAGTCATGACAAGGGAAAATAACTCATAACACAACCCAAGTATAGCATGCATCATTACATTAGATATTTAGGTTAACATTCTTCATTAGCTTTATTAAGAATACTTTCATTCATTAGTCATTAAGACCTTAGAGAACTCACTATGACCCTCTCAAAGCCTACTCGTGCATTGCATGGATAGATTCCCGTACTACCACCCACACTTCATAGAACTTCTCAAGAAATCATAATGCACATCTCACATAATGGGAGTAGGCATTAACCAACACAGACCATGAGAAAAAACCATGGAATCTAGTATCGTATTGCCCCACACCGTAAAAGGGTGGTTTACTTGCCTAAGGGAGGGCTGATAACATTTTAGCGTAGGTTGAAACCACTAGGTAATATCCTATGTGGGCACATATCTATGGGATAGGAAGATTTTCATTGGAACCCTAGCCTAAAATTGGGAGAGTTTCCATCTTACCATATCCACTCGGTGCTTAGCCTCCATTCCCATAGAGTATTTCATTTTCATTAACATTATTGTACTTGAGAGGGCTACCAACATTAGGTCTACCGACCCAAGTACATTACACAAGAAAGGGTCACCACCATTAGGTCTACCGATTCAAGATACATTAAGGATAACTCATTGACTTTTCCAAGAAGGGTGCCATCAACATTGGGCCTACCGATACAAGGTTCATCATTTCACACATGAAAGGAATACCAACACTAGGTCTACAGATTCAAGGTTTATCATGAACATTTATGGAAGGGTGCCATAAGCCTATCGATCCCAAAGTTCGTTAATATCATTTGTGGAAGGGTGACATAAGCCTACCGATCCATATTCATCTAGTTAAGACACATTCATTAATCATTTATGAAAGGAATGTCATAAGCCTATAAATTCATATTTATCATACAAGAAGAGGATTCCTAAGCCTACCAATTTAAGACATAGCTTCATATTATAAAAACCCTTCACATTCCATCATCACATTCATGAGCATCAAATTGAGAAATAGCCTTTCAATAATAAAACAATTACATTCAAGAAAAGATCATATTACCTTCATTAGATTCACATTCATATATAAGACATCATGATAATACTCAATTTCTCATACTATGCCCTTCAATACTATTAATCTCCAATAACCAACACACCAACAATTCATTATAACTAAGGCATGGATAACGATACAATTCAATAACCCAAAGCAATTTAGACAATTTCTATTCACACACTCTCATAGTCAACAAACCTACTTCATAAAGGCACAATTTAGGAATTGAGATAATTCATGGGTTTATAGAGTATTTTCATAATAAACCATCAATTAAACACTAATAAAATCATAATATGTCATTAATAACCATTTGAAATTGTTTGAAGAAGGAACCCATGAGATTGAGTAAAACCCTAGGTTTTTCATAAACTTGAAACCTTTGAAAACTAACTTTGAATGGACTCTAGGGGTGAAAGCTACCCCTAGATGAAGGATCACCATACCTTGCTTGTGATTACCCAAGAAATTTGAAGAAGAAATGCCTTGAATCCTAAATCCTAGCTCCCACTTCTTCTTCTTCTTCTTCTTTGGGAACTTCTAGAGAGAGAAATATGGAGAGAAGAAGAACTTTGGGGTTTTGATTTGGGTGATTTAAATAAAGGAGTAAAATAGGTGTTAAAAGACTTAAAACTATATATATATATGATATATAAATATTTAAAATGACCCCACATCATTACAACTTAAACACAAATTTACCAAAAAGACCTTCACTTGAAAGACCCGTCTAGGCACCACAGCCAGTTGGATAGTCCGTGAAGTGGGACCACTGCCCGTGGTCCTCTAGGCAGTAGCTTCTTTTCACTTTCCCAGCCTTCATGAGGTCAATGCATGACCACGGAACCTCCCACGATCCATCGTCAAGACCACGAGTCATGGTGGAGGTCGTGGTCTAGCCTTAGACTCATGGATGCAAGGCCTTGGATCCTTGACACCAAGTCACTTCCACGCCCAACTTCACGCCTTGTCAAGGGAACCACGGCCCGTGGTGGTGCCCGTGGTTCCTTGACTAGTAGAACCTCAACTTTACACCATCCCTACAAACCTAAGGCAACCCCACGATCCTTCTTATAGCCCGTGGTCATGACCACGAGCAATCAAGTGTCTCGTGAAGGGGAGCCTTGACTTGGCACTAAACTAGGGCGCACTGCATTGCAACCACAGTCGTGAAGACCCTCGTGGTTATGCTAGGCAGTGGCTAGGCAAAATTTAGGCAGCCTTGGCCTCCTAGCCATGGACTTCACCCAAAACATTGGTCCTTGCCCTTAAATCTTGACGTTTACCCCCACATTTAGGCTGTAGCTTAACCTATCATTTTGCGAGTTGTTACATTATCCCCCCCTTAGGAACATTCATCCCCGAGTGACACTTTAAACACATTAAGGGATAACGACTAAAGACTAGCAGCCCATCATGCATGCAACATCATAAACAATGCACAAAATCATAGGAGGAAACATCAACTCCACATCAATAAGCTCAATGCAATACAAGAAAGTAGGAACTACATCTACAAACTCAATATTCACCAAAACATCAACATTTCTCATTTTGTTGGAGGAATTTCCTTCTCCAACTCACATTATGATCATTACAACATCATAAGGCAAATTATGCAACTTTTCTCTAAACCATATTTAAGCATGCTCATCAATTCAACTCATGAAGCATGTAGGCAGTTCATTATAGATGCACATCAACATGAGGAACACATAAATCAAAAAGC
>JAJONZ010028275.1:0-13623 GCA_029582445.1 Solanum paucissectum | reverse complement strand
TTTTGGCAATAACATAGTCCTATCAGACAACATCATAGCCCCCCCATAGGCAGTTCATAGCTCAACAGCTAACCACAATAGCCCCAAGGGCGACAACAAACAATTAAATAGGCTGAAGGCGAGCAATTTAGCTATAACCAATATATATATGAATAATCTCCAAGTTGTTCTTAACTTAAGGTCTTTCTGATCAGATCGTGAGTCCCTAAAATGAGGGGTTATAAACACCCAATCAGCCAACCATTCACAATTACATCTACAATATCACCAATGTTAACTACATCTAGGGAAACATGTCGAACGAAGGGAATAACCTTAACATACCTTTCAAATGAACGCTCGAAAGACCGTAGTTCCTTCACAAAAGTTGTTCCTTATGTCCTAAGCTTAACAAACACTATATATACACAGCTGGTACGCACCTATAAACAGTTTATAATTAATCTTATATCGGCAGATTTGCCATATTGCCCCAACTTATCGAAACGTCCGTAGAAATTCATAAAAACAATCATAAAAGAGTCCCGAGATGATTACCTTAGTTAACCAAGTTAAAACCTTGAAGAAACACCAATAATTACAAATTTATATCTTCAAAAACCAGCTCCAAACGCAACCAATAGAAGGGAAAAATGATTACCACGTGTAGGGATTGCGTTTCTAGGAAAGGGGGCAACATTTAATGGTAGAAATCGTCAACACTAACCTTCCTTGTGGTAGGACTCCATAGAAACCTTCTCCTAAGCTTTCTCTCTGGTTTTTTGAGCTGCAATGAACTGTTTCCATGGCTAAAACGTTAAATAACCAACATACCACATTTATTTACCCGACCCGGATCCGACCCGGATTCTGCCCTGGCAGTCCCTAGTAAACCCTCATAACTCTTTACTCGGATGTCCGTTTGATACGGGGTTTTGTGCGTTGAAAACTAGACTCATAGGCCTTCGATTTAATGGGTAATAGGCCTTCTAACTCTTTATATATTGGGAGAAATCATCCAATATATTTGACCCAAATTTCAAAGAAATCTTTAAAAAGGCACTTACGATAACTTTCGCCAACTTTTATCTTGCCACTTACTTAACTTCAAAACTTGAGAATAACCCTTAAACACTTAAAATAGGACATACCACATCCTTTTTAATTTATTATTCACCCTTATTGTCTTTCCACGAAGGTACGAGTTAATTTAGACGTTTTGGAAAAGTCGGGGTGTTACAATGAAGTGATGAAATCTCTTGATATGATCTTAGGCAACTTTGAAGAGTGTGAAACAATTTTACATTATACCTCTTTTTGTGGCCTACCTTTTCAGTATGTGAACTCTGCTTGAACACCCTTTGAGCCTTAACCTTTTCTTGGATGGAACTTGATGAAATTGTGACCTTTCTTTATCCATCACCCATAATACTCATGATTTGTGGTTTGTTTGAATAGTCAACTTAGGCCAAAAGCCTATGTTGGGGGTGTGGTGAAAAGAGAAGCTAAATCAAGAAGTGCAAGAAAGTCCCCTTTGACCCATGGTTCAAGGAAAATGGAACCCCTCCATATAAAAAAATAAAAAAAGAAAAGAAAAGAATGAAAAGTTTTGGAATAAAGTTGTGAAAGTGCAACAAAAATGGGGTATCCAATAGTCCATTTGAAGATGAATAATGGGGTGACTTGTTAACATGAATGAGAATGATGAAGAAAAGGAAAGAAAGTGTTGTTCACACCACATTTCATGAGGATTGTAGCCATTGAACCTAAATGACCATACCTTTGCACTAAGACACATTACAATCCTTGAAAAGACCTTTTTGATATTGAGTGAGCTGAAATAGGTGTTGATTAGAAAATAAGGGCAAACCTATGGGTGAAATCATGAATTGTGTTAATCTTTGTGAGTGCGAGGGTTGTATTTGATTCCAGAGCTTTAAATTGTTGAACCATTGTGTGTGAATATGGAATTATTGTTTGTGTGAGGGAATTTCAGTACCTTTGTTGAGCTTGAACTTGCATTTGAAGCAAGTATTGTGAGCTTGAGATTCTTTGATAATGGTGAGTCACAACTTGAATCTTTGAGTGCACAATTGATCCTTGTATGACTAAGTTGAGTCTTTTTGTGTGAATTCATGATTAAGTCTTGTGTAGCACTGCTTGAGATATCCATTTTGAATTGTTGAACTTGAGTTTTACTTGAGGACAAGCAAAAGTTTAAGTAGGGGGTGTTGATGAGTCCACGATTTGCACTCATTTAGGGCATTATTTTAATAGATTTAGTGTCCTCAAATGCATATTTTGTGCCATGTAAATACCTTAATTTCTAGGTATTTGGATTTAGGAACAAAGCATGGACACTAATGTGCAAAAAGGAACGAAGCGAGCTAAAAGAAGGAAGAAATAAAATCCTGGTGATCGCCAATGTCACTCGGTGATTAGCCAAAGCGCCACTCCACTGCCTAAGGTAACAAAATGCTGGAGTTGAATTGGGGGTAACATTGGCGAGCAGAAGTTCCACTCGGTGTGTCACCGATCGCTTATGCGAGAGATGACCAGGTTGCTAAAAGTTGTTGATGGAGATTCAAACAAGTGCTGATGGGTGAGATGAAAGGAGAAAGGGTGACTCGCAGAATCATTCGGCAATCCAGATCTGGATCGCCTAAAAAAATAGTAGTTGGAGCAAGAAGAAGTGAAAAATGAAGGGTCGACATGAGGTTCAGCTCGAGAGAGTGAACCCTAGTCCTATATCCTAACACTCAGCTCGAGAGAGTGAGTGGGGTAAGGTGTAGGCTGGTCTTCATGCGGAAAGTGGGTGTCCGAGAGGAACCCATTTGAAACGGGGTAAGTTGCTCGAGAGGGAAATTATTCCCACGTATAGCTTAGCCTAGTCACTATCACCCTATAAAATTTCTATCGAAAGCATGCATCCAATAATTTAGATTAACCCGTATTCCGGTCACATCCCAAGAATCCCTTCACATTATTAACATTTCTTTGTTAATTTCGTTGTTTTTACTTACTAGTGACAAAAACCCCATTGTTAATTGACACTCTTCTGTCCCCCCCCCCATTTCATTTACAATATTTTTAATCGTTAATGTCTTTAGCTACAACTAGTTAGAACTAATTTTATTTTTCTATTAATTCTCAAAACCACTCCCTTGGGACTGGACTCCAACCCTTGGTTGGGTTATTGGACGATTGTAGACACTTGCATCGAAAGTTTTGTCATTTATTACGCAAATATCATGCTTCCTATGTGATTTTTCCAAGATTTTTTATTGAAGTTTTGTAATAGAGAAGATTTTAGTAAACTTTAACTTTCGAATTTTAATTACCCAGCTATGGAAAACTTGGCAGATGTTGATTTTCATATTTTTGCTATGAGTGGCTAAACCCTTCTCTTGGGGTTTTGACTATGAAACCTAATTGTTGAGTTTTACTAAGTAGGTGTAGTTGGATTGAGAATAATGGCGTTAATTTGAAGTGGGTCTGAGTTGCTGCTGTGTTTTGAGGTCATCTTGCATGATTAGTGTAACAAGTTCAGTGTTTTAGGGTTTCTCGAGAGAGAACTGCAGAGCCAAAGTAGAAAACTCAGCATCCTTAGAAGTGGGTTACCATGATTTCAGCTTGAGAAAGTGAAACATGGGATCTATCCTTTATATCTGGCTTAAGAAAGTCGATTTGATTAGGATAAGGGCTGGGCATCTTCCGATTGGTGTTGAAGTTCGAGATAATTCGGCATAGAAAAGGTAATTGTTCAAGAGAAAATTACTTTATATATGGTGCTACTTACCCACGACAAATTACCCTATTGTGAGCATCGACGTTCATCCATTAAGTTGAAATTCAATAATTCGTTAGTCAATTCCCCAAGTCCTACCTTACTATCTAATCATTTTTTGTTAAAAGTGTGAAATCGGAGTGTTAATCACAACTTGACATTTGAAACTAAAACCAAAAAGGTGTAACGCGTGTTCAATTGAAGAGACTGTTGTCATACTTTCATCATTGAATTTGAAGGAAAAACTTCTCTCTGTGGGATCGACCCTAACTCACTTCGTTGGGTTATATTACTAACTAACGATCGTTGGCACTAAGTCTGGAAAAAGTGTCCTCATATGTGAAATCAGTCTCATGTAGAGGTTCACCTTCAATAGGCTTGAATTTGTGGATATGGGTTTGAAGTTTTACGAACTTCAAGGGTGGAAATAATCTCGCCAAGAAGGCATTATTTAGCTCCTCCCACGAAGTTCTAAAATCATTTAGCAATTTTGGTGACTATCTTGTAGCTTCTCTCGTTAAAGAGAATAAAAATAAACCTTACGGACTCTTGGGAGATATTTATGAACAAAAATGGTCCACATTCCTCCAAGAAATTCCTAAGGTGTTCATGGGGATCCTTAGGAGCTAGGCTCTCAAAATTTCCTTTCAGTTGGAGCAATTGTAGCATTGTTCCAGTTATGTGTAACAAACCCCACCCGGATGTGGGAGGTATCAGGACGGCTCCCGTGGTTTGAACACTATTCATATTTATATCATTTAAAGCATTTATATTTTTTATTTGACCACAGTGTCTATCGTTGTCACAACCTTTGTCACTTATTGTATAAGACCTAAAATTGAGCCAACAACAACACAAAACAATAATCAAGTACAACTACACAAAATTAAAATCTTATTTCTCAATTATAATTCTCAACAACCATTCCCTGGCAGTGACGCTATTTTTGGTAACGCTCAAAGGTTCTCCTTAAAACCAATTAACATGGACAATGGTCGTTTTAAATAAAAATCCAATGAAGAGTCAGGGTGGAATCCTATAGGGAATGGTATATCGTAGAGAATTTCTATCATGTAATTTCTATTGTAAAATTGGTTATTTGTAATAGTAATAACAAGTGGATGAATGATGAGTCCACAATTTGGACTTATTTAGGGCTTTATTTTGATAGATTTAGTGTCCTCAAATGCATATTTTGTCAATAACTGATGTAAATTCTTAATTTTCAGGTATTTGAAGTTTGAGGCAAAGCATGGACACTACTTGGCAAAATGGAGCAAGGCGGCTGAAAAGAAGAAAAAAAGAAGGCTTGAGGATTGCCAAAAGCATTAGGCGAGTCACCGAATGACCTTTATCTAGCCTAATGTTCCAGTGTGCTGAGCCCTGACGGAAAATATCAAGTAGGCGGTGAAAAAGAGCAGTCGGCACGTCACCGAGCACTTCTGCAAAGTTGTACTATTTCGCCTAATGATTCAAAATGCGAAGATGCTGAAGGAAAAAGCTGGCAGGCATTGAACTAGACTAAAGGGCGGATCGCCTAGTGAATCAGCGATCCCGACTAACTGCGCCGAGTAGTCCGTTGCCGCACAAATTTTTTAAAACTATAAATACCCATTTAATTATGTAGCTTAGTATTCCGAAATTTAGGAAGTTGTAGAGAATTTTGAGACTTACAATATTTCATTTTGATTTCTTAGAGTTTTTGGGAGACATTGTTCTTGAGCTTGAAGGTTTTGAAGGTTTTCATCTACAAGAGATTGGGAGTGGGTATCAAAGAATCTTCATCTAGACCTGTTTAAAGACATTTTAGATCGTACCCATTTGATGGAAACACTTTTTGGTATCGATTTCTATCTCTTTTTCATGTCTAGCTAAAACCCCAATTCTTGAGGTGTAATTATGTGAATATGGGTTAAATTTACTGTTGGGTATTGCTCATTGATAGTTTATTTGTTGTTTAAATATGATTTTATTTAGTAGTTGTGTTTGAACTTATGGAATTGTAGTTGCAAATACAATTTCATCTTCATGTTTTTGGCTTGAACGAGAGAGAGGTTTTAAGACCAAGACTACTAAATCGATAGCCTGTGGTTATTGGGTCGTCGTGGATTCAGCTCGAGAGAGTGAATCCTAGGCCTTCTCCCACACATTCAACTCGAGAGAGTGAATGGACTAAGGTGAAGGTTGTGCTTATAGGCTGCAACTTTGTAATCGAGAGAAACTGAGTTGATTCAAGGTAAGTTGCTTGAGAGAGAATTTACCCCCACTAAAGTCTAGCCTAGTTACAAATGTTCAGGGATTTACTATCAATAGAATTTACCCGATTGTTTATTTTATCCCATATTCCTATGACATCCCAAGAATCCCATCTCCCTATTTCGCATCTTCATTTTGTTTTTTTTGTTCACTAGTTGAATACAAAACCCACCATTAATAATTGACATTCATGTCACTTTTAGATTTAGTATGTTTTATTCGTAAATATTTATAGCTATAATTGATTAGAACATAATTTTACTTTTCTATTTGATTCTCGACTACTAACCGCTCTCTTGGGACTCGACCCCAACCCATTCCGTTGGGTTATATTACTACACGCGATCGTTGACACTTGAATTGGAAGTTTTGTCTTTGATTACGTCAAACATCAAAAATGGCGCCGCTGCCAGGGAGTGGTATTGGTTGAGAATTTTTAGTTAAGTAGTATTTTTTTCTTGTTAATTATAGTGATACTTACTTAATATTTAGTTTTGTTTTTGCTTGTTTGTGTTGAAAACATGAAGTATGAGCGTAAATGGTAGCAATGGCAGCCAAGTAGACCATCAAGATGACATCAAAAACCTCAATGATGTCAATGAGCCTCATGCTACCGACCCCCATCTCATTGGAGGGATTGGTTCCATTCGCTTACCTCCAGTTGAAGGGAATGCAATGTTCCACATCATGAGCACTATGTTGCAACTTTTGCAACTTAAGGGACTTTTCAGCGGATTGACCCATTAGTATCTTCGAAACATCGTGGATGTATGTGGACCATTATCCTTCAAGAACATCTCTCAGGAGTCGGTCCGGTTGAGGTTTTTCCCAATATCGTTGATCGGTGAGGCGCGCAAATGGCTGGCTGAATTGCCAAATGAATCAATCACTACGTGGGAGAAGTTGGTCACCGCATTTCAAGTGCGATTTTTCCCTCCCTCAAAGATGATGACTCTTCGGGACAACATTCAGAGCTTCAAGCATCTAGAAGGTGAGCCTATCCATGAAACTTGGCTGCATTTCAAAAAGTTGGTGCTACAATGGCCAACTCATAGTTTGCCTGATCACATATTGCTGCAATATTTTTATCGGAGTTTGGATTCGTTAAATAAAGGTGTTGCTTACCAACTTTCTCCAGGAGGTTTGATACAACAACCTTACGTGGTAGTGATGAGTCCACAAATTTGATTCATATAAGGCTGTATTTCAATAAAAATTGTGTCCTCAAATGCTTATTTTATCTCAATATCTGATGAAAAGCTTTAAGTTTCAGGAATTTGAAGTTTGAAGGAAAGCATGGAAAGTACTTCGCAAAAAAGAAAGAAAAGGCTGAAAAGAATGAGAAAATGAAGGCCTGAGGATCGCAGAGTCAACTTGGCGAATCGCCGAAAGGTCTCACTTCGCCTTTTGTTCCAGTGTGTTGAGCCCTGATGGAGAGGATCAAGTTGGCGGAAAAAGAGAGTTGTCGCCGCATCGCTGAGGAGTTACGTGAAGCAGTACTATGTCGCCAAATGATCCAGAGCACGACGATGCCGAATGATACTACAAGACGGCGATGAACTACACCAAAGAGAGAATCACCAAGTTGATCGGCGATTTTGACTAATGTCGCCGAACAATCACCCGCAACACAGATATTTGAAAACTATAAATACTCATTGAGAATTATAGCTTAGTATCAGTTTTTGTAGAATCATTAGACAATATAATTTTAGTACTTTTTTACTTTACTCTCAAGTTTGGAGAGGGTTTTGGAAAACTTGAAGAAAGGAGTTCATCTTTCCCAAGTTGGAAGTGGGTCTTCTCTATTCTTCTTCCTTTTCTTAAATCAAGGTTTAATTTCTTATACCCATTTGATTTCATTATCATTTTAGGTGTATTTTGTTATTTCTTGATGTGTGGCTAAAAACCCCCATTCTTGGGGTGTGATTTATCAAATATGTGTTGATATTATTATAGGGTCTTGCTTGCTGATAGGTTAGTTGTATTTTAATAGTGATTTCACCTAGTGGTTGTGGTTTAATTTAATGGGTTTGTAGTTGCAAATACAAAGCCACCCATGTGTTTTCAGCTTGTCCGAGAGGGAGGTCGCAAATCCAAGACCACTAGACTAATGGCCTAAGAAGTGGGTCGACATGAGGTTCAACCCGAGAGGTTGAGCCCTAGTCACACATCCTAACACTCAGCTCGACAGAGTGAGTGGGGTAAGGCATAGGCTGGTCTTCATGTGGAAAATGGGTGTCCGAGAGGAACGCATTTGAAACGGGGTAAGTTGCCTGAGAGGGAACTTATTTCCTTCGAAAGCTTAACCTAGCCACTTTTATCTTGCAAATTTCCTATCGAAAGCATGTACCCTACTATTTATCTCAGCTTGTATTGCGGTCACACCCCATAAACTCTTCCCCATAGTTGATTTTATTTTTATTTTTGTCGTTTTTGCTATACCTGTGAAAAAAACCCCAAATTAATATTTGACACTTTTGTGTCCCTCTTTCATTTACACTGTTTTTAATCGTTAATGTCTTTAGCTACGACTAGTTAGAACTAGATTTGTTTTTCTATTAATTCACAAAACTGCTCCCTTGGGACACGACCCCAACCCTTTGTTGGGTTACTATACTATTGCACGATTCGTAGACACTTGTACTGGAAGTTGTGTCGTTGATTACGAAATAAAACATCAAAATGCCACCGCTGCCGGGGAGTGGTTATACTTGAGAATTATTAGATTAGTGGATTTTTTGTTCTTCTTAGTAGTAGCTTACTAACCTTATTTTTAGTTTTGTTTTCTTCAAGTTTGTTGGTGCTGGAAGGTTCCTTGAGCATGGCTAAGAGAAGTGGTGGAAACTCGGCTGAGATGAAGCAAGAAGTCGAGAGAGACTTCACATTACCCGCACTGGTAACTCAGCTACACGAGTTAGCCACCAAAATAACAGAGGTGGAAAACTAGTGCAAGAGTCAAGGGAGGTACATACATCCTCACGAAAGGAACCAGTCTAGATGCAGGGAGAAAAACCGTGTCGAGAACACACTCCAAATCATTCTCCAAAAGATCACCGAACAGTATCAAATATTGGAAGAAATTAAGAAGAGTATTGAAGTGTTGAATCAAATGGTTGACTCTCATTCTAGATCACTCCAGCTGATCATGATACTCCTGAATTATGTGGTGCCTCCTCTTAACTCAAATGTACTATTAGGGTTACCTAGTAACACTAGGACCAACCCAACCAATGGGGAATGAGTAAGGACTCGCGTCGAGCCACGACGTTAAATAAGGTACTTTTTGGTAGGCAACCCAAGGTTTTAAATGCTAAAATTTTCTTTTACAAACAATGGTGTGTTAGTGGCACAGGTTTGAACTAGAAAAGTGGTGAAAAATACAGATTGGCGAGAAACTGGTTAGTTGGCGGACCGCTGAACAAGTCGACGCATCGCCAACTAGGTTGGCGATTTCCACTTAGACCGCCATCTTGACCCCAAGAAGCTAACAAGTCTGTAACAATTGGCGGGATAGGAGACTACTTGGTGATACACTGGGTGGATCGGCGATCTTTACTAACATCGCCGAACTAAAGCGAACTGAACGGTTTATAATGGCCAAAAGTCCAAAAATTTGAAATCTCTCACTTTACTTTGCTCACAAATCTCCTAGACTCGCACTAAGGTAGCATTCTCTTTAATTTAGCATTACTCTAGCATTTAGTTTGGGACTTGTACTCGGAATTGGAACACTTTGCCGCCTAGCTTTTCAAATTGAATTGAATTGAATTGACGTTGATGGTTGGTTTCCTTTTCCCATATTTACATTTGAACGTGTTGTACTCATTTGCAATAATTGTGTCTTAGTGATGTGTGTTGTGCCTCTCTAATAGAATTAGAATGATTGCATACTTATTTTAATTTGAAAGGCTTGCATGTGTTGACTAATTGTCGAATGCTAGAATTTATGTACTTTTTAATGAGTTAGGTCATGATCGCATGTTTTTATGATTGTCTCGGTGAAGTCTGAGTATCCTATGTTTGCGCTAAATGTCAAGAATTTGCTCAATGATAGAGAGGATCACACCGATCTTAAGAGAAAATATCGTCAAATGGTCAAATGTGGCAAGTGCGGAAGATATCTCAGTATTTTGGAAGTGGTGGGTCGTATGGGTCTTGTTTGAATTTCGTTAGTGCATGCTTTAATTTTTCTTTCGTGGTTTGCGGGATTAAATTCAAGAAGATGGATCTAAATTGGGCACTTTGGATTAATTCGGTGAGCTGGGTCGACCTCGCCAAATCATTCTGCGGTTTGCCCAATGTCTCCATCTCACCTTTAGTATCAGGTCTAGTTGGTTGAGACTGTAACATTAGGCTAGAATCCAGGGTTCCCCAAAAGAACTCGATGACTCACTGATAGTACTCTTGATCGCCTTTTGCATTCTATCCCTGAGACCCTCATGCACTGTAACTTTCGGCGGACAAACCCTTACTCGCCGAATGAGGATCGGCGACTCGCTGATTCACTTGGCGAACCTTTCTGCAACAAATTGCGTGTGATTTTATTTTTTTTCCTTAGCTCCTCCCAAATCTTTTGCAGATATGGTACGCACCAATTTAGCTGGGCAACCATAAAAAAAGGCTAAGGGCATTACAATAAATAATGGGGGATCAAACCCTCCAAAGAGAAAAACAGATGACCTCCAACCGGGAGATAAAGGTAAACGAAACAAGAGCATAACTAGGAAGGGTATGAATGTTGAACCATCTTTTTCTGAACCGAAGGATGAGCAACCATTTATTAATCGAAGAGATGAACTCAGGGCTAGAGCTCAACCCACATCAACTGGAACCCCTTCAATTGTCACTCCCTCGACGACTGAATCAATGCCAACTCCAGCACCACCTCCAGTGGCCCCTGCACTCCCAGTAGCTCCACCTCCACCCAGATTGCTGAACAGATTGAAATGTGATGGCTTACGAATTATTCTAGAAGAAAATTTACTATCCATGGAGGGTTTGGAAGGCAAGCACACTGAAGTGCTTGACACACTGAGATGTCATGAGTTGTAGCAGTTCACTAGGCCACGGAGCCCTTACATTCTTTCCTTGGTTCGGGAATTCTACTTAGCCTATGGGGAGTTAGTCCTGAAAAATAAGAAAAAAGCTAGTGAATTCCGACCGGTAAAGTCGGTTATGGTTAGAGGCAAGGAGGTGGAGTGTCATAACGAGCATATTAATGTTGTATTGGATCGACTGCTGCACTCGGTACTGCCCCTACCAGGGTTTTCCTATTGTTCCGTCCCTTGATGACTTGAAGGGTTGGTTAGGTCTGATGATTTTTTACATCACCTGAGGTGGATGGATGCAGGAGCTCCTATTGAGAAGAGGGATATGAACATCACCTCCCAGTACTGGTTTGGCTTCATCAGCAGCACTATCATTCCATCACAGAACGAGTCCATCATGCGTCATTCTAAGGCGGCCTTCCTTGGATCTATCATGGCCAGGTGGCAGATCGACTTGGGACTGCTGATTTCATAGGAGATGGCTATGAGGTCTAAACAGACACAGACATCTCTGCCTTTTCATATTCTAATCATTGAGTTATATCGGCGTGCCAGAGTATACCGGGATCCTTCTAGAGATATAGAGGCTACCCCGTCTTCCTCCACCGATATCCGGCGTATAGAGGCCGAGTTCACACGAGATGAGGCTGATGGGAAGAAGGCAGCTCCAGCAGATACTTCTCCAGAGGTCGATGTTGACTTATTACCAGCAGCAGAACCTTCGTCTACTCAGGCCTCAGAGTCTTCAGGTATACCTGCCCCTTCTTATCAGACCCTAGGTGCATCATCTTCCTCTCATTCTACCAGGGTCACTCATGCCATGATCCTTCAAATGGGGCGGCTAGCCTATTCAGCGGATGTGAGGGTAATGTGAATTAAGAGATCCATCCCAGGGATGATTGACAGTGCCATATTGACTGCATTGACCCCTCTTAGGACCACGATTGATGATCTGACTATCAAAATCACTGCTTGCGAGAACAGGCAAGGGAAGACACTCGAGGTTTCAACATTAAAAGCCGAAATAGCATAACTGAAGAAGGATGTAGCATATTTGAAGACTATCGACTTCACTATATTGATGCAGAGGGTAGATGATGAGGATGCTCATGAGACCTCGGGGATTCCTCCGGCTACTACCGGAGATGTACAGAGGGACGATGCAGGGCATGCAGAGTCTGATGCATAGACTGAGGATGAGTTGATATCTGTGAATGCTGAGGAGACACAGGAGAGCAGAGAGGAGGGCATATTAAGAGACTTGCCAGATCTTATAGGAGTGGTTTGGCAGCCGATGATCCAGACATCATCCACTGAGACGTCGACAACAACTCTCAGTGGATCTAGCATTGCTATTCCGTCTGAGGCTACTCGAGGCACTGATGCCTATGCACAAATTGCCACACCAGCCACTGACACTCTGCCAGGGACAAAGACTGCATAGACATGACCTTTCTTTACCTCACTCTCTGCCTTATTATACTTTTACTTTTGAACACTCTTATTTGCATTTGAGGACAAATACTTTTTATTTGTGGTGGGGTGAGGCCCACATCTTTTTGTGCTGACAATTTCGTGTTTTGTGTATATTTGGGTTGTCTATTTTTAATTGTGTCAATTATTGCTTTCTGTGGATGAAGGAACTCATGCCTCCTTTTGGTTTTAAATTATAAAATTAATTTTGACCCCTCCGTAAAAGTTTAAAATTTTCCAAAATATTATGCCACCTCCCGTGTGCTGAAAGTGGTTGTTCTTTTGCAAAATTTAAGTCTCAGTTCTGATAAATACTGATGACTTAAATAGTGCTCTTAACTAAACAAACATGAATGTGCGGATACGACGAGACCAAATGAAGTTGCATAGACAATATGTGAACTTTTTGCATCTTGTTGTGATTAGCCATTTATCAAATTGATTATCTTGTAATGACTATTGCACACTAGCGAAAGTGTGTAGTCTTGTTTGACTTAAGTGTCCATGCCTTGTGTGATTAGCTTACTTTGAACCATGCATGAATAAACCCAGAATTTTTCCTGTTAGTCTGATTAATTTAGAATGATGTCCTCTTGATATGATCTTAGGCAACTTTAAAGAGTGTGAGCCAAATTTGACATATACCTCTTTTGTGGCCTACCTTGTGAGCGTGTGAAACTCACTTGAACCTGATATACCGTGAGTTTACGGTATTTCTAATACATTTCACTTAAGAGTTGTGTGTGTCTAGGGCCTTTTTGTATTGGTTTTTATTTGTTTTTATTGTATTTTGCAGGAAAGATGTTCATGCGCGATAGTAAAGAGACAACTGAAAGGGATGCAGAAAAGAGCATCTACGGACCGTAGGTCTAGTGACGCTCCGTAGATGGTGGCCGTAGATCAGCAGCCAAGGCATGGAGGAAAATCAGGGAAATCTGACTAAGTGTGGAACCACGGTGCCCATTGACGGTCCGTAGATGGATCTACGGACCGTACTGTCGATCCGTAGATGGTGACTGAAAGGGTTCCAGTACCTGATTTTTTGAAGATTCTAAGTATGGAGCTACGGAAGAGGAT
>JAJONZ010028274.1:0-13650 GCA_029582445.1 Solanum paucissectum | reverse complement strand
TTTTTTTTTTTTTCATGTCCCTATATTTTGCCCTCAATATTATCATATATATATATATATATATATATATATATATATATATATATATATATATTACTATTCATCTCTCTATTTTACTTTTTAATTATTTTAATATTATTTGTATGGTATCATTAATTAAGTCTTGATTTTCTTATTTAAGAAGACTTGGATAGATTCTACTATATCAAATTTAAAATGGTGGAAAATAAAAGTGGTCCAATAGAAGTGTTTTGGATGGAGTAGAATTAAACCGCGGCAAGTGAGAGAGGGAACAGACAAAGACTTGGGAACTGAAAAGACCAACCTTTTTCTTAGTTTGTTTTTGGCGCTTTTATCTCTCATTCTCAATTATCACACGCACAAAACACAGACAACATATACTAGTAATAAAACTTGAAAGCTACATGCCTCCTTGTCCCTTTCCTAGCCACTCGTTTATTGGTCTTTCTTTCATCTTTGACTTTTACTTTTCAAAATATTTAAATACTTACTAAACATTCATCTATTTACTTCTCTATAAACTTTACTCCCTCCGTCTCATTTTATGTGAGCTAGTTTGATTTTACACAAAATTTAAGAAAGAAAAGAAAGTTTTTAAACTTCTGATCTAAAATGAATGATAGAAATTTGTGTGGCTAGAAATCATTTCATTAAAGATAAAATAGGCACTTTAAAGATAAATTATTACTTAATATAAAAATGTGTCATTTTTTTTGGAACTAACTAAAAGGAAAAGTATGTCACATAAATTGGGGTAGAAGGAGTACTCTTTAATACTTGTTACTTCACAGAATCGATACTAAATGACACTATTTTTCTTATTTTATTTTTAAGAGTTATTAGCCTTGAAAATATAAATTACATAGAAAAACTAAGTAATTTATTAATTAATCAAAATAAGTTAATTTATGTTCATTTATTAAAAACTTGACTTCAAAAAAACACTAAATAAGGTTATAATGATAAATTCACCTAGTTTCTTAGGAGCGTGAAATGGTGACAACTAAATAGGAATGGAGGGAGTATAAATTTTGATAGTTAATTAGGAAGTAAGTTATTTATATATAATTTGCAACTTAGAAACTCACGTAACAAATAATATATGGGTTATAAGAAAATATGTGATCTATCATCTTATGATAATTAAGAAAATGAAATAACTAATATTAACGTAACTAATACATGAATAATTGTAACTAGTTAACAAACTAATCCTTAGATTTGTTTGGTGTGAGGTATATAAGTTATAATAATTCCAGAATAAAATATAGAATTATTTTATCTCATGTTTCATTATAGGTATATAAGGTAGTCATTGAATTAGTTATCCCATTATTTTTGGTATAGTAATGAAATAAGTTATTCTATATATATATGGTAGAATAACTTGTTTCGAAATAACTTGTTTGCAACCAAGCGACCTAGTAAAGCTATGCGCCTATGCCTATTAGCTATTAACCTAAAAATTGATGCAATCTTTTCTCTCTTTCCAACTCTCACATAGAAGTTCAATTTCTTGTATCCTCACTCTTTTCAAGTTTGGTGAGTGTTTTTCATCCCTACCCCTATACTAGCAAGTCCTTTTTTTTACCCATTAATCAGAGACCACATACCATTGTTTCTGAGTAACAAGTCACAAGACATTATTTTTACATATCTTTTGTCAGTTGCCACTTTACTGGTCTATGATGGAGTCTTTGTCAGTGAATGAATGGCTGTAAAGAATAAGTCAGACTTCTTCCTTTACACTTGTCTCTGCTTTTTTCAAAAGAATGGGTCTTTAATTATAACTAGCAAGTATTATTGATTCTTGCTCTATCCAAAAGACTAGTTTCATCTTATAACCAAGAAAGGGGTACATTTTACAGTCAAATTACAGATAAAAGAAAAGGAAACTGTCACCCTTTTTCCTTTTATCTTTTTCTGTTCTGTCTTTGCAAGAATCTCTACTGTGATTTTGAAACTTAAGTACAGTTAAGTATCTTTTTCCCCTAAAAATTGTTCCTTTACACTATAGCTTTTTATAACCTTCCTCTTCTTCTAACTAAATTTACACTTGTTTCTTGACATTGTAGTGAATTTTATTGGATTTTGCTTTTCTTTGTGGTGTATTTCAGTTGGCAGTTTTATTTTCCCTTTATGGATTTTGGTTGGTCCAGCTGATGAGTTACTTTAATTTGGAAGGTTATTCAATCATTAGACTTGAGCCGACAGTAGATTAATTTATTTATAATAATACTCCGTATGATAAAAGTTTGAAAACATCTGCATTATTGTGTTAAAGAGTGTGGCTTAGTTTATATATATATCTGAGATAACTTTTCAAGATTCTCTTAATTCCCTATTTTGACACGTATTGTTATTGGGAATTTTACCTACATGTTCCTCCTTTTTGCAAACTTGGTCATTTTCTTGTTTTGTTTATCATTAGTGAAAATGGTTTGTCAGTAGTTTTGATTTTGAGGTACATAATCTGCACATCTTTTACATTTTGTGTTGAAAACTGAGGTATGGTTGGTTGGATCTTGTTAAATGTTTCGATTTTGTTTTATTGGATTTGATGTGATGAAAATCTTGGAGAAGGTGGATGGATGAGCATGAAAAGGAGGTGATTAAGATCTTGGCGCGGACTAAAAGCTAAATTGTAACTTTCCTTCACATTTTGTGACGTTGTTGTTAACTCAGGTCAAGAATTTAGAGGCAAAAATTGAATTGTGTGATGGAATCATCATCATCATCATCGTCATCAAAGAGGGCCAAGGCACCAGGGAATATAGCTCATTGCTTGGTTGATGGGTGTAATGCAGACCTCAGTGAATGCAGAGAGTATCATCGCCGGCATAAAGTTTGTGAGGTGCATTCAAAGACTGCCAAAGTCTCCATTGCAGGTCGAGACCAACGCTTCTGTCAGCAATGTAGCAGGTAATGCCTTGATTCTCTGACTCATTTTGTTGTCGTCTGAGGAGGTTTGGATGAACCCAGTAACTTTTTGTACACCCTGTATTTGTATAAGAATATTAAATAAATATATGTGTATATTAACTTGTTCACCCCAAACAAAAGGAGCTGTGGAAATGCTTTCCACGCTAGAACTCCTAATCCTGGCTCTGCCTATGCCCTAATGCATTCAAACAAGTGATACCGTGGCTCAAGTAAGGAATCAAGCAGTCATGAATGGCAGGTTCTGTTTACTCCATGTTCATTGCGTTGGAGACAATTGTTCGGTAAAAAATTGGAATTCCTCCTGTGTAAGGGAGAATGTCTAGTTGTTCAATATTTGGAAGAGCACATTAATTAGGAAGGTTTACTGAAACTTGAATAAATAGTATGACAATCTGGTGGCATGTTGCTCTTCCCTTAGTTCCTATGCTTTCCAAGCAATGTTAACTATGTTTTAACGTAATTAAATTTAAGTTCCAAGCTAGTAAACAATTTTATGTAATAGAGTTGGTGACAAGGTTTGTTCCGTTTAAATGTTGGAGTTCCTCGTAAAGGATAGAAAATGAGCAAACTAAGATGTTCAATCCTCGGAAGAAGCATAAATTAGAAGAGTCAAGTGCATTTATTTATGCCTGTATAGAATAGCGACGTTCTTCTTTCTCCCAAAGTTAGACTTGTGACTTTGTTCTTGACCCTTGGTACACCAGATAGTTCGGAAGATTGTAATTAGAGAGGTGTCTAGATTGGCATAGAAGGTAATCTAGATAGTGAGCTAAAATTTTAGTGCTAGGATTAAACCTATTAAAATAGATCATGATCTTAATTCTTAATTAGAATTCACTTGTCTCCATTTCTTTCTGCCAACGTGAAGCTCAGCTTAACGAGTTCTGGCATGTAGAGGAGTATTGGTGTTTGATGCATTGCTTTCAATTCCAAGAGTCAGAATTTTTCCCTTTATAATGTAATGATACCTAGAAGAAATCTTCTGCTTTATCAGCAATTTAGAATAGAAGTTGCTAGTCAGTCCTGTCCTAAATGATTGTCTGCTTGTTTATTTTTCAGAGAGTTGAAGCTTTGACTATAAGGTTTCTGTAGTTGTCCCATCACCAATAAATTTATGTTGCAGCATTGTCTCGTTCTGATTGGATCCTTTTGTAGGTTTCATTCATTGGTAGAATTTGATGACGGAAAGAGAAGCTGTCGGAAACGTCTTGATGGACATAACAGGCGTCGAAGGAAGCCTCAGCCAGATTCTATGGCAAAAAATTCTGGATTACTTTTTGGCCAACAAGGTTAGGGTCATTTGTTTATATAATAGTAATAAAAAATGAAACATGAATGCATTTCCACCTTATTCTTAGAATTGGATACCATTATTATATTTGTATGTTTAATCAAATGATGGTATGATCAAAAGGCTGAATCATTTGTAGGAACGAAACTCCTGTCATTTAGCAGTCAACAAATATTTCCAAGTGCAGTTGTGAGTTCTGCATGGGCTGGCGTTGTCAAAACAGACAGCGATATGGTATTATACAACAACCAATCACATATGAATTGTATGGACAGTCAAAACTCGTTCCCTGATTCTTCTGGTCATAGCTATAAAGGGGGAAGCCAATTCCAGTTCATGCAAGGCAGTGATCATAGTCTGACTGAATCTTCTTCAATCTGCCAACCACTTTTTGAACATCCCACTTCTGCAGCAGGAATTTCTAGCAGCGGACAAAAGATCTTCTCCAGTGGATTAAATGATATTGTTGATTCTGATCGTGCTCTCTCTCTTCTGTCATCAGCACCCGCTGTAACTAGGGAGATTGGTTTGAGTCACATGGTGCAGCAGCCTGCCTCTATCCCGCGTTCCCAGTCACATGGCCTGCAGTATGATGGTCTAAGCCATTTCCCTTTTGCTCAAGATTTCAATAACAAACCTCAAGATTCACATGTTAGCAACAGCAGCAGCCCTCTCCATTTCCATGATATGTTGCAAAATGCACAAGATGGATCATCTACAAGTGGTGGCTCTCAGCAAACACTAGCCTTTATGTGGGACTAAACTTTGAACATCAAGGATATTCCGTTAATCTTGAATCCATCCAACCAAATGCTATTCCATTTCAGAATGTTTAGCTTCTAATTAGAGTCGAATGTTTGTGTGATATATCACTCAACTTTTCTATATTTTCCCTTCATTATGACGATTCTCTCTTCTCTCTTCTTTATTCTCTGAATTTTGCATCCTATCCTGAAAATATATTCAAAAATTTCTTAATGAAAACAAATATTTCAGCTATCTGGGAAATCAATAAAACCATCATTATCACTGAAAATTATTGATAAGGGGACCACAAAACCATCAACAATAGGGATTCACTTCTATCTGGAAAAAAAAAAACAGAACACTTTGGACTATGCCTTGGTTTGAATAATATAATGTTCATTTGTAATCTTTTATAGAAGGGTCTAAGGTACATTCATCATTTACCAACTTAGTTTTCATTTACTTTCTTGATTTAGATAACTCATTGATGATCTGCTAGATTATGTGGGCATTATCATTCTCAATATCAATAATTCATTAAGTTTCTTGATCTAGAAAATTAGTACTCCAATCATGCAGTTTGAAAGAAGCACTAAGCAGGGGGGGCTTCATGACAATAAATTTTGTCTTGTCCTTCAATAAAACTGCACAAAATAATAAAGTTGCTAACTTATTTGTGAGACCTCAATGTGGGGATCAAATGAGCGAGTTGTGTTGAATTTGAAGATATTAAAATGGATTGAAATAGAAATTAGGTTAGGTCATCGCCCGCCCAAATTTACTTTGGGCTCAAATGAATTGACTAAAATGGGTTAAAAATTGGGTTGGGTCATGACCAGTCCAATTTGATTTGCTTAATCTCAATAATTTTAACATATTGTTGCCACAATTTGAATTTCAACTTAACAAATTTAAAAAAAAAAGGTTATAAATTGACAAATAAGTTCTAAAAGATATAAATAGATAGTAATGCATACATTCAATATGGGAACATACATTACACCAATACAAATAAAGAATTTTAAAGACCGTTTGAAATGGGAGACTAATTTGAGCTCAATTGAAGACTTTTTTAAAATGAGTTAAGACTTGAATAGATTGATATTGAGCCAACTCAAATTATCTTAAGCTCCCAACTCATAAAATTTTGGACGGATTGAACAAGTACTTATATGAGCTCATTTTGACACCCGTGAATGTAAAGTTTATGGCACGGATGGTGGCAACGTTAATATTAAGGCTTCCGGTTATATTTCTCTCGTTATAGAGTGGCTCAGACTTGAAGAAATGATGCAAGCTACAAATATATATCTATATATACTAAAATTTAATTCATATCAGTTACATATGCCTTTTGTTTTGGGGAAAATTGTATGAAATAACAAACTGTTAATTCAAATTAAATGTTATAGTCATAGTTTCTTTTATTTGTAATTCGTAGCACACATTCTATGTTTTTTATCAGCCCACTTGTATACCAAAATATACAAATAGACTCATTCGGTATACATATGTGTTGTATAAAAACAATTGCAGGACCCATTTGTATACTGAAATATACAAATAGACTCATTCGGTATACATATGTGTTGTATATATGTAGTAATTTTGTTTATATACAATTACTATGTTTTAGTTTGTATACCGAAATATACAAAAACAGATTTTTATGTATATGTATACTGAAATATAAAGATTAATAGTCATAGCAAACATAAAGTTTGTTATGGAACACAATTATACAAACTATAGCTATAGCATACAAATATGATTTTTATGTTTGCTAAACCTAAAATACTCTTTATTATGCTTGAAATCAATGCACTACAACCCTAGTCTTCTTCCAAATTGTGAAATTCCCGTTTGCAACTAATTTAATTGTTTAGTAGTTAACAATTGAGACTGTTTTTATATTGATACTATAAACAAATTCTTGAAACTTTTTGTCACATAAGTAAATTTATTTTATGTCACACCCCTAACTAGAAAGGGACAGACATCAAGGATATACCCAAGAACCTGCTAAATATTTTACTAATCTCATGCCAAAGCTGAAGATTCATAAGCAGCGGAACCTATATGAAGACACATACTAAAACATAGATAACAAAAGGACCCGTTGGCTACTTTACAACGAAAACAAGACTAAGTCTACGAAGCCTCTAAAGAGTATGCCTCTGAGAATCTGATAACTAGTCGGGACACGGCCCCGACATACCCATTCTAATATATGTACATACGTAGCAAAATATAGGCTCTAAATATCTAATAGCTCCAGGTAGAGGTGGAGCTTACCAACTGCTAAACTGGAAGTCTCTAGTCGACTAAAAATGCTTGTTGTCCTGAGTACATGAGCCTGTAGTGATACAAATGAAACGCCAAAATAATAGGGACGTCAGTACATACAAAATATGTACTGGTATGTAACGCAAACTGAATAACAAGTAGACATCAAATATCATGATAGGCAAATCTGAGCATGTGTATGCAGGAGACATAATTCGTAACTGGAATTGTGACCAACCTCAAGGGTCCTCATCAAACATTTCATGGCATAGTCATTTATATATATATAATCCCTATAATTTGCCTAAGTGATATCTTTACTTCATTATATCACTTTTTTGCTCTTTGTAAAGCTAACTGTCAGGGAATCACATGATGGCCTACTGACGGCGCTTAGCAAACCCTGTATGGCATCTGTAGCCCATTGTCACGACCACGCATGAAATCTCATAGTCTGGTAACGAGGTCTATCAGGGTACTCCCCCCAGGGCTCCTGTATGGTCTGCCTGCAGGCCTATATCAGTCAGGTGAATCCACGATGGGAAATTCCAGCTGACTATATCTGAATTATGTGCACAGAGTAGTGTCGCACATAGTAGCTCTAAATATACCCACCATACGCTGCAGAGTATTTTATAATCTCAACTGCTTGCAATTATTTATAATAATTAATTCATTAATCACATAGCTCATGATACAATTCGTGATTACATCCTTTAGCTTGAGAATTATATATCTTCTGACCTATGCACTTACGAACAGTCTGTGACTGGATGCTTTCTTTAAATTTATGCAACATGTACACCGCTAACTTCTAAGAGTTCCAACTATAGAAAAATGTAGTTGTGTGAAACATATTGCTTCCTTGAAGAGTACTATAACTCTATAGGTTTAGGGCTCAACATGAGAGGGTTTATAAAATAGGATAACTTTCTTTCAAGTATCATAGAATCTATAGTGTTATTTATCGGAATAACATGCGAGTTTAGGTCGTGCCTTAAGGGCAAAAGAGGTTTTATCTTTACATACCTTAATCTGGGGGTTACTATTTTACGCCGCCAAACTCCTTTGATGACAACTTTATCTATAACATAAAATCATAAAAGGATAGTATAAGAAACTAATCAAGAGTCACAACAATGCCAGAAACACAATAATGGTTCGCGAGCGACAATCTCAACAATTACCATAGATGAGTGGTGTATCACCACACCCTTCTCTTTCTCTACTTTCCAAGTAGGCTTATGACTTATTCACATGTTCAGTTATTACTCCTCATCCTTTAACCATAAAGAACCAATCCTCCACACTTAACATAAAAGTAAAACTCATGGCCTCCGATCACCATCCCACCGGTTCCTTGTTAACGATGTCAAATTCCTTTATAAGCTCATAGTTTAAGTTGGTAGAGAAATAATGCCATAAATTAAACTAATAGGAGCTCATATAACCAGCTACAACATAGTCTTAGCGACTTAGAAATTTCATCAAACACTTGGTGAGCGACAAATTTTCAAGAACTATAATAGTCGCGTTCTCTATATCTCGCCTTCCGTTATAATGTAATCAGCTTACTTCCCCAATACAACACCATTGACTCCTTATTTGGTCAAAACAACAGCCAAAACAACCTTCTACAAACTCCCTCTTCACCAAAACATCAAATACAATGGGTGAAACATGAACTCACGGCTTCCTATCACCGTCCTGTGAGTCCTACCCGCAAATTATACTTAAAGAATCCTTGGAATACTATTTATGAAGATAGAAGAGGATTCATACCTATATATCAAAGAGAAGCAGCCCCTGCCCTTATTTATTCTCCAAGAACAATACTTTTTCCTTCAAGAAAAGATTTAGCTAAGTATATCTATAGGTCTATGGGGAGGAAGACACTTGATTCTTGAAGAAACCAAGTTACCTTAAAGCTTTGGTGGATTGAAGATGAGAAAAACTTGAAGAAATAACTTGAAACCAGTCCTTACACGTTAATGAGTATATGAGAAAGTATATCCCAAACTTCTAATATAAAAACAACAAGTTTGGCCGACTTTCTCTAAAGTGTCACATGTCCCGCAATGATTGGGCAGTGAGCGCATCTGTCGTAGAATGAACATAACTTTTTACTCCGATATCGTTTTAACGAGCGGTTTGTTTTTCTGGAAACTACACTCAAATACCTTCAGTTGGATAGGTTGTAGGCCCTATAACTTGTTATATATTAGGAGATATGCTCGTTCTAAGTCATATGAGAAATGAGATCATTTGTAGTATTCCTCCACAATGAACCTTTAACCTTTAATTTTTTCTTTAATGATCTCTTTGGCCTAAAACTTTTGTTTAACCCTTCAAATGACTAAATATAAGGGTTACATGGTATGCTTAAACATTTTCAATGATATACCTCCCCCGATATCACATTTATGCATTGGTGTTTACGAGTCGCAAATGTATTTTAAGTTACGAGATATTACATTTTAGTTACAACAAAGTTAGTGTTTGTCGATTTGAAGTCCTTTGGGTTAGATAATCCGACTCAAAAGAGTCATTGTATTACTTGAGCGTCCACATACACTTGTGTGTGCATCTGGGAGCAACACTTACTCAAGAAGAGTCAAAACTTAAGAAACAAAGAGGTCATTCCATTAACCTCATGGGTCAAGGAGTTGGTAAAGGAATCAAAGTTAAGGCCAACAAGTTTTAAAAGAAGCTTCCACAAGATGCTCATAAGGAACTCAAGGCTGATGTGTGTCGTTTTGTAGAAAGAAAGGACACTATAAAATTGAGCCCACCATTTGCATGGAGAGTGGGATCTTGGGTCTACCCAGACTCCGCCTTACCTTTAAGCTTGGCCAATTAGTCATGCTCAAGTTGCTTGGCCTTGATTTCATCTATGAAGGGGGCTGAACATCAATATTAGATAACATTTCACCCTTCTCAGAGATTCCCAACCGCATGAACTTACCTCGAAACAAGCCTCCTAAAAACTCTAAATAATTCGAGTTTTCCCCTAGCGAAGTGATTCAACTTGTTGTTGGTCTAAAACAACAATATAAGCAATAATCAATCATTGATGTCCTATTAATTTACTTGGATTATTAACAAATCCTAACCCTAAGCCAAAATATGATCTATCTTACCCATATTAGGGCTTTTTCCCACCATGGAATCATGTCCAGACCCTTCTCTCAATAGTAATAACCTAGATTCTAAGGCTTAAGAATCAATGCATAAGGTTGGGGAGTCGACTTCTTACCTTTATCGATGAATTCCATAGGAAAACAGGTGCAAACTACCCAAAAAATCCCCCTTCCCAAGTCAAAGAACTCAAAGTGCAGAAAATAGGGGTTTTGGGGTTGTTTTTGCACTAAGACCCATTATAGCAGCGCCGCTATAGCAGAAGCTAACCCACTATAGAAATTTGCACACTCTGCTATAGCGGTATGACTTGCGCTATAACGACCTCGATGAAACTTTAGAAACTCAAACTTTAGAAAAAGCTTTTCTTACAACATAAACTCTTTCCTTATCATTCTGACACATACCCTTCATGCGAAGATCAATTTCGGGAGTTATAATACTTATCCAAATTGTATTTCGAAAGGCCTTATGGACTCCTTAGTGACTTGGCTACAAGAATATATCAACCAAACCTCATTATCACACCCCACTCATTCTCGGATGGACCTAGACCCCACCTAGCCCAGATTCCGTCGGAGGCTGGCCTAGTCGATTTTTATGCAAGTCACTATCCGAAAAGTTTTTTGGCCCAAATTCTTTCGCTATCGGCTTACTTATAACGACCGGGTCAAGTCATTACAATAGACACACTTTAAGGTTTGAGAAATCCAAAGTGAAATGTGTTAGTATGTTGAGAAATTTCAAATTCTACTTGAATCAATGCTATCCATGGCAATTTCAGGTGTTAAGCAAATTCTCTGACCCAATTGCATACCATTGACCCATACTAGCACATCCCTAGGTTCTTGTTATTGCCATTTAAATTTCCATAAATTGCAAACAAATAATGAACTATACACGAAAATTAGATAGAAGTCACACTTATTCCCATGAAATCCGAGTTCAACTCTTAAGTTAGGCTAAAATATTACATCCGATCCCTACACATCAATTTTCGAAGTGTAGTTGAGTGTTATCATGAAGTATGTAGCAACTGTAAATGAGAAAACTCCATCGAGATCTGATGATGGTGTGGAGTTTTATTTATATTGGTAGGTAAATACATGTCTATAATTACCTTTTCTATATTATGATATCTATGTTGCTCGAAGTTTTAAAAGATATCATCATGTGTTGTATCCTTTAAAATCTATGCATTTTTTAGATCCGTCACATGACCGCGACATCATTTTTATAAGATACGAGCAATTTATTCTATGATACAAGTTCTATGTGTGGAGTAATTCCTTTATTAGGTTATCTATAGTGCCCCATGAAGAAATCTATAAAGACAATGATAATAGAAAATATAATTAAGTTAACTGTGAAGCCAACTGGTAAATTTGAAAACTCAACAAGAAACTATTGTTCATAAGCAAAAATATATATAAATTAAGTTGTGTTTAATCAATTAAAAGTTATTTTATGGTGTTGGCGAAATTGATAATTTGTCTTTAACTGATTTTATGGAAAAGTGTTGTACCGTAGATACTAGGTTCTTGTTATGTTAAATAAAATAAACTAAAAGAGGAGCATTGATCATTTTTCTTTTTTAATTGTTATCATTATATTTCAATTTCTTTTAATCTGAAAATGTTATTTTTGTTGATTTTCGTTCTACTAATAAATTTTCTCTTATTTTTTGATGACTTCTTTGGTACTGATTTAAAATCTAGTATTTGTTCTTAAAGTTTGGTGACACATTGAGGCAGAGCATTATATACTAAATGGACTAAATAAGAAAATATAAAGGGTAACACCTCATTGAATGTGCAATAGAAATGAAACAAAATTGTTATTAGGGAATATATTTTAGCTAATTGATTAAAAAAAAATATATTATTCCTCATCTAATAGATATTAAATTTATTATGCTTTATTTTCTTTCATCATTTGAAAATAATCTTTATAGTATAATTAAAACATTTCTGCGTCTATATATGTTTAAAACGCATGTACACACGGAAGTATTATTTTACATGTAACTAATATATAGTGAGATGAGATACATGCCTTAGGCATTGGAAGATTAATAAATATTTAAAAGGAAGTATAGATTTGCATCTGACTCAAAATGTGCTCAAAGTTATCGGTAGATTTGTCAATGGGATGTGAATGCATGCCTTCATAAGTAGTCACTACTACTTCTTCATCCTTGGATAATCTTTGTACTTGTTTCTTCACGTTACATCCTTGATGTGTGCATCGATAATAACTCCTGTTGAGTACCACAACAACCAAATATGTATCAGATTTTTTATTTTATTTTTCGTATAATAATTTAACCTAACATTTTCCCATGTCTAAACCACTAGCCCTACCCAAATAATAGTAGCCATTTGAAATAGGAAAATATATCACTTATTTTTTTCGTTTTTGTAATGACTATAGCCAGATTAATTTCATGGATTAGAGAGTACTCCTGCAGATCATAGTTGTAGACTTGTAGTATGTGGTGATAAATATAGATTCCAATTTACTATTCCATTTCCTACAACTTTTGATCATTTCAATTTCATGTTTTCACTTCAAAAGTTCTAGTATATATCCATACCTTTTTTTTTATAGATAATAAATCAAAATCTTGATGAAACTCCCACTATTTTCCTATTGAAATTCACCACGGAACAATGTTTCAGTCTTCCATAGTTATTTTAAGGGAAAAGGGTCAAAAATACCCCTCAACTTTAGTTTATTAGTTGAATATATCCCTGCCGTTAAAACGAAGTTAGTTTTGTCCCTGCCGTTACTAATTTCACCATATATACCCCTCATTTGACGGAAACCCCCAAATTAATCCAAATTAACCCGAATTTAAAACCCATTTCCCATTTTAAACCTAATGCCCCGACCCCTCTATCTTTTTACCCGTATAACCCGTTCCCATTTACCCATCCATTTCTCATTCATCTCCATCAATTTCTTCTTCCCCAATCTCCTTAACCTTCTATACAATACTCATTTCTCTGAAAAACCGTCGTCATTTCATCACCAAAAACGAAAAATCCTCCAAATTCACATCATCTTCATCTTCATCATGATCTTCTTCTTCTACTACTAATAATTCATTTCCCTTAGCTGCATTTCGACCCCAAATCTTTCACCCAATTTCGTAAATCTCGCAATCGTGTGGAGTTTTGATTTGGGATTTGGATCTAGCAAACTTGTGGTACTTCTCTTTC
>JAJONZ010028273.1:0-10405 GCA_029582445.1 Solanum paucissectum | reverse complement strand
GCATAAACATTTGCCTTGTGATAGGCATAAGCATTATATACATATGCCTTTTGAATCCACATTCTTTGATATGTAAGCTTAGTTGTTCATCCTTCTAGCTAAAAAGACACTATCAAATACTAGTCCCACAAGCATCTCCATTTCATCTTTGATACAATAACTCACTTCTAATTGTTGACAAACTTGCTCAAAAAAACCATATTACATACACTGAAATCATGTCATGTTACAAATACTACCACTTCCTAAGCATCATGACCTTAATAACAACATTTTCTGTTCCAACAGATTCATTGAAAAGTGTCTATTATCTTTTACCTTTCCTTCAGAGACCTGTTGCTAGACTTTCTTAACTCCCAAGATGGTAAGCAGCCTTTCAGGGGTGATTGTAGAAATAACGAAGATGTCGATAACTGTCTCTGTCTTGTTGAGATTGAAGAAAGACAGCTGAAAGCACTTCTTAGCCTTCTTCTTTCAGTAACATATTCTGGGCCATTAGGGTCATGTTCTACCGCGGCAACTTTTAGAGCCTCGGGTAGCATGCAGTTGAATGATGAACCTACGTACACGGAAAAGGAGAAAATGAGGCATATCATACAAAATCCTTAATAAGCTCGAAATCCATGAGATAACCAGACAAAATTTTCCTTTTCAGAACTTTTATACGGGTGGAGGGGGCGTGATGGGGTGGGGTGGGGGATTGAGGGTAGGAAGAAGACAATCAACGTGGAATGTCGTTTATGGAACTTGTTTTCCTATTCCCACGACGAGATCATGATTTGTAAGAAACTTTTTTTCCAGGAGAAAATGTTTTAGAAAATATTATGACCAACCAAACATAGAAAAATAGAAAAACATTTTCCATATAATATTCTCCTCCGTACCAAACACAATCGCATTGTCATTATGAAGCACATTATTATGAGGTTAGTTCTCCGAGACCAAGTCCATAGATAAATCTAGAGCCAGATGCTTGTAGGCACTATTAGTTGTAGTTATTGCTAATTAAAGAGAGGTGGAATGACAGAGGATTACCTAATTTTGCAAGTCGGTTTACCCACTTTGGAATCTTTTCCCCAGTGAGCTTGTAGCATGTATCGTTGCAAAAATGGTTGCAGTTCTTCGAAATCAAATGATATGTGTCACCATTATAGCTAGCAGCTTGACGTTCGATAAACTCTCTAACCTGACAGGGATCCATCTTTGTAACCCCAATGAATATGGACTTCCTAAACTTGAACCCCGGGCATTGTCGTGGTTCAACTTCAAAGACGCCACTGCTTGAATAGTCATGAGCTCCAAATGCATATTCTACACCATGAACTGTAAAGTATGGGTCAGTTTCACTAAACGTACAAAAATATGAGGCGCCAAATAGTAATAATACGATTAATTCAGACACAGATCCACTCATAGTTCTCCTTTTCCCATGTAAAGTTTCACATATGGCTTACTAGTTCTCATAAAACTATTAAGACGCAATGGTCAACCGTTAACACTTCTGCGGGATTCCCCTATCGGAATGTCCCACATAAGGCTTTCTCAAGGGGATTAGAACCAAAATAGGAGTCAAAAATAGATGCAGAAAAGACTTCTTTATGATATTCCGTAAATAAACGAATTTGGAACAACAAAAATGTGGAAAAAAAATATATCTGTTACACACTCCATAACTTTCTAATCCCTCAAATTTAAGACCATTGTCTACATGTTTCCATGTTGGAGCCAAGATATTATATTTCACTCCAAGTCATCAAAAGCTTCTCTTTAGTCGCAACCAATACAACCTACCGTCAACAAACACAAGAAAGAAACTGATACGGCCGTACAAATCAGGGAAGAAACATGCATTTAGACTTGTTAAGTTATTTAACGATAATAAGATAGTTTTCGATGAGTCCATGATTTGGTTCAGAGGAATCTCTCTTGCCATCAAAAAGTTTAAAGTACTTTTGAAGTTCATCTCTCCACCCAATACAACTTTAGGAGAATTTACCAATTCTTTGGACTCGACTCAAAGAATTTGAAGAAAAAAATCATTTTGGGGAAATTAACGGCAGCAAACCATGGAAATTTTCAAAAAGCACCTGAGATGTATTGCGAGGCACTAGAATCCGTAATGGCTCCTGTGTCGCTACATTATATGTTTAAGACCAAAGAACGGAGAGCAAACTTGACTTATGTTCGACTAACTTCAGACTTGAATTAGACTTCCCACTTTAAGCTAGACTACCAATATTAATTAAATGCATCTATCTGTTCTTGAATGAAATAAACCACATTTACAGGTTGGATTCTACATAGATATATCCAAGATACAAGTTTCGTTTCTGAATCTGAACACAAGACTTTAGCTAATTAGCTAAAACACAAGTCAAGATAGACAAACTAATTCATCGGGTGATGAAACATACCGCAGTACATTTGATCAAACAGAACTAGGAAAAGCATGTACAAGGCAAAAACACCAAAAGAACTGTAACTCCAAAAATAGGAGCAACATATCGATATCAAAAAATGGATATTGCATGTGTACATTGACACACAAATAGCCGTGACTAACAAAAGAAGAAGTTAGATGGAAAATCTAACAAGACTGTACCTTCCACACCAGAATGAAAAATACCAAGGCCAACCCAATATACATAGCCGTTCATAGGAGTCAAGTCATACACATTGAGATAAACAGGTGTGTCACCAGGACCATATCGATCTGACTTTGATTTGGGGAGCAAACAAAAATGTGCTGCTGATTTGGTCTTCAAATTGAGAGATGAAATTGATTTCCATCCTTTCTTTGGTTTTGTGGTCATTTTCCTTTCACTACTGAAATTAAGGTTCACTCAAGGCCCATCGGCCTCTTGATCTCTGCATGAACCAAGCAGCACAAGGAATCTTCAGGAATTTTAAGAATCCAGAAAACCGAAGAAAGAAACTTTTAAAAAATGAAAAATCAGAATAAAATAAAGTAAAGAAAGAACAGAGAACGAGAAAATGAGAAAGTGAAACCACAGAAAGATCAATAATCATGGCTGTTTGATCACAATATTTCAATATGGTCATATGCTGAATGTGAAATCCTGCACTAGATAATGTTAGGCATGTAATACTATCGGTGAAATGCTTTACAACACGTGTGCTTTATCTCCGCAACTATAGATCATATCATTTATCACTAAAACAAGCCCAAAAAACATTACTTCTGTCACCTAATAAGACTCATACTAGTTGACCGTTGGATTACTAGCTTCCTACAGATTTTACAAGTAAGTTATAGTTCTCATTTCATACCATAATTGGTTTATTGTACTAAGCTATATCACGTGCCTTAGCACTGATAGCCAGGAAACAAAATTTTAAACTATGCAGGTAAAGTTTTGGCCTTACACTGACATTGTACTGCCCTGGTATTTCTTTCCTGATCTAAACAACTTTGAGTACAATGTAGGGAGACTTGAGAAGAAGCGTAATCATCAGCAAAACCCAATGGAGCACATGTTGTTGATTAGCACTATAACTGAATAAGGCTTACGAGAGATTTAATGATACATTCTTTAAGAAGGTAGAGAATCAGAGAGATGATGTATCTAAACTATAAATGCTCGTTCGATGTCATTTTACTCCCATCCCTCAAAAAAACAACTTTGATGAACATGAGATCATCATCCGCATTATATGCCTTTCCTTCCAAACGATGTTTTCTATCCAACTTCACACTAGATCATCAACACCATCACATGCAAGGTAGCACACAGCACTTATTGTACAACAGCACTTTTGACTTGCTGAGAACAAGTATCATGCAATATGGAAACTCTATTTCCTTTTTGCAGTAAGGTATAAAAGTGTTCTTTTGATAACAGTGTATTTCACTTATCAAGTTAGCTGGTTTGTGATACCCCGCTTGACCCTTTGAGAATATAGAGTAATCTGCTTGTGCAGCTTTCCTGGTGAAATAGCCCTACTCTAACTTCTCAACCTTGAAATCTTCAATAATACATTAAGTGCTCGACAGAAGGGGCTAAATGTTGGTAATCAACGAACCTTGAAATGTTCAATAATAGATTAAGTGCTCGACAGAAGGGGGTAAATGTCGGTAATAAACACAAGGAAATTTCCTAGAAGGAATATAAGAATGAATCTTCAGAAGGGAGAAAGAGGACGAGAGGGACGAAAAGAATAGAAATAGGATACCTGTCTCTTTCAACTTCAAAGAGAAGTCCACTATATGTATGAGTGGGGAACCACTAATGTATACTATAATCTGTAGCGGGCATCCTATAATATCTTTTTCTTTAATCTACTTGTAGTTTTTTTTTAAAAGTCAAAGTTCAATTTCAAGGGAGAAATACAATATCTATTCATCAACCAATCTAAGGGATACATTTGCTAGAAACATATATGAGAAGCTACAATTGTGAAGAGATATACATAAGAAAACACTTTATGTTCAGGGTTTACCCTGTGCGCACCCAAAGGGTAGCGGCTGCGGGTTCCCTTGTCATCAAAAGAGAAAACACTTTTGTTCATTTAATATAACTGCTGTCACTTGAACATATAAAATTTTCAGACAAACCATTACTGCCTTGAAACATAAAGTCAAATTCAACTCAGTTGAGAAAAGGAAACTAAGTTGACTCTTCTTCAGCTCTAACGATCTGGCTAATGGTTCCAATAGAAAATTTATTAAGTTCCTAATTAATCATTTCTCATAAATGTACATGCTTTATGCTTAGGATCTACGTAAATTTTATAAGAAACCTTTTCCTCACATCCTTTCTTGGATAGCGAACAAATCCTGGTTCAAAAGATGAATATAAATTCAAGAAACCAAACAAATTGCCAAATATAGATGTCAAATGGAAAATGTGAAAACAAACAAATGGTCGTTCGGAAAGGACTTCAAAAGACTAATAACAAATGGTCAACATCCATAGAAACACATGATTCTATTTTGCACCAGATGTGCCAAGTAGAATCAATTACTACTAATTCAACATCTATACAAACAAACACATAATTCTATTACTCTAGGATGACTACTAATTCAACAAAAACCAACTACTACCTCTCTAGACATGTAATCGCCACATCGAAGCTAATTACATTTCCTACTTTACCCCTCAAACCATAACCTATTTCTCTAACTCATCTGCTTAAATTCAAAGGTTTTACAACAAAAACTCATTCTTTCAAACTTTTCATCCAAACCCCATGTCTTAAAATGCTATTTTCCCCACACACATAAGGAAACCACCAAAAATTTCTCATTAAACACACAATTTGCATATTTATGGAAAACCCAATGAAAGAAAAAAGGAAACTAAAGCAATCAGGCTAAATTAGCAAATCCAAACTTGTAAAAATACCAGTTATACATCAGATCTTGCAGCAAGATTGAAACTTTCAAACAATTCTTGAACAAACACAAACTTTAGCCAAGAATTAAGTGAAAAAGATCCAATCTTTACACAACAACAACAAAGGGATAGCTTTTTCAAGAAACAACAACAAAAATTCAAGAAGAAGAAAGACTTACATATAGACATTAGTAAAAACAGATTGCAAAGACAGCAGCTTTTTAGCTTTCTCTGAGCATGTATACACAAACAATTCTTCTGTGAAGACAGGAGAAAGACAGATCACCCTTGAAATGAGGCTAATTGTGTCTCTGTCCAAGTGTTATTAACACATACATAAATAAAACAAAACCCCAGTAAATTAAACTTCAAGAAAATGTTGTTTGAGCAACAAGTGTTAATACAACTTTGCTCACAAGTAATTTTTTTTTTTGAAGAGAACACAGATTTCAGCAGCTAAAGCAGAAACTGACAGAAGGGGAGGGGGACACACACGCCCACACAAGTCTCTCTCCCTCTGCCTCACTTCTTTTTTTTCTTAAAATTTTCTAATATGAGTTTTGATTAATGGAAGAAAGAAGAAACATTTTTTAAGGATTTTTTTTTTTTTTCCTTATTTGGTGTTCGGTATTTGTATTGAAGCCCAATCAAATTTGAATTTACGTCGGAAATTTTCAGTGTTTTCTAACAAAGAAGACTTCGTGTGAAAAACTTTTGGATATAAAACATGATAGTTCATTCCTCTATTCTATTTTATGTGGCGGAGGGCCAGTTTGGTCACAAAAATTGTAAATTTTGAAAAATTAATTTTAATTTTAAAATTAATTTTAATTTTAAAATAAAAAAATAGATATTTATTAGAATTTGGGGTTGTGTTTGATCATGAATATAAAATTGAAATAATTATTTAACTTTTATAATCGATCTAAAATGAAAGAGTGAATAATTTTTTAATGTTATTCAAATTTTGAAAAACAAGTAAGTTTCGGAATTTTTCAAAATTTTATAGAAATGTGATTTTCAAAATTTAACTCTGAAAAAAAATGGAAAAAAAAAACCATGATCAAATGATTAGATAGAATCTTCGAGTATTTAAATAGTTTGAGAAAAGAATTATGAATTACATGGTTAATAAATTGAAATATCTTTTAAAAATTGTGGTTAAGGTTTTTCTTTCGAGTTCTTCATCTTATCAAAGTAAAAAATTATGGTATTAGTTCGAAAATACTTTTTAAAGTGGTATGTTACTCAATTTGTCTGTGCATAAATGTTTTTTTTCTAAGATGAGAGGGCCTATACTTAATAGGGTCATTTCTTACCCAACTTTATTTATTCATGTATTCTTGTCATTTGGTAGATCCAACTTCATAGAAACGTTCATCTCAATTATCATTTACTGGTTATGTGATCCTATATTAAATTTTTCATTCTCTAGATGTCGGGCCTTTAGTATGAGGTGGGGTGTTAGGTTATTAGGTCGGTAGTTATGTCCAAAGTTGTGTATCATTATTATGGTGTGAATAGGTGCTTCACTCTCGAGACGAAGAAAAGTATGGATCAATCATTTAATAAATTAAGATAAGATGTACACATACATTTTAAATTTTTTTCACTGGAAGCATATTTGTTCCTTATATACCATCCCTTTTTGGCCGAGTAGACCTTTATGTACCTGCCTCTTGATTTGATTGTTGGTTAAGAAGTGAATTATTCATATATTAGAATTAATATAATTAATATTATGCTTAGTCGTATTTTAATTGTTGTGTATAAAATCTAGCACATCAAGTACAATGTTTGGTTACCAGTTTACAATTCCACACATAACTGAAATATAATTAAGCTATGAGTAAATTTATTTATTATATTTTGCAAAGTAAAAAGATAAAATAATTAATACATGAATAACCAACAACCAAACAACCCCTAATTGAAGTTTGAGAATAATATATATTTGTGATATTATTTAGAATTACACGTTGAAAATAATTAAGTTTAATAAAATCATTAATTACTTAATATTTTTGAAAAATGGTAATGACTTTCGATTTACTTTGTCATGTTATCTTTAATATTTTGTCGTGGCTTCCTCACTTCTACTATTCCTCTTCTGGGACGACTTTGTTATGTTTTTTCTTGAACCACAATTGTATCAAAACAACCTCTTTAACTCTCAAGATGGCTAGCCACTAGTCAGATAGAGATAATGTCTATGTACACATTACTCTTATCGGTAATGACTTTCGATCGAAAATAATCATTTTAAAAAAACATTTTCTACAATTTAACATATATTATTAAACATTAAAAAAAAAGAGGCCTTGTTTTTATACTTATTCTTTTCCTGTTGTTTTTTTACTGCAGCTGGAATAAAGTTAAATCAGACAAAGCAAAGTTACAATTGAGTAAAGGACAAGCTAAGTTGATGCTTGTGAAATGACAGGAGCAAAAGAAAAAGGACTAAAAAAGAAAAGTAGGCATATTTGGAATTATATTAAATTAAATAAAAATAATCCAATCAATTTTTTGTTCAATATTTTAGTATTAATAAGTTGTTTCGAAATACCTACGTATTCTTAAAATTAATGTAAATTTAACCAAAAATTGAATATAGATAATTTTTTATAGTTATATGTATAGTCAATTATAACTTGTTAAAGGCATAATTACTTTTGTAATTTAGTGAAGTTTACGTTTCCTTTTGAAAGGAAGCTAAATCAATGCTGTTTTAGACAAAATTAAAGTTTAAAGATGTTAGATTCTACTATTATTTATTTAAAATTGAAATACAATCTATACTTTACTGAAATTGTTTTTCCTTTTTTGGTTAAAATTTATTATATCTTCAAATCCATAATTGATTCAAGCTTTCCTCCCCTTAAAATGAAATTCAAGATAAGAAATTATTTGATTAATTATCCAAAATAACGATATATTCAGTATAATCTTGCAAATAGATTTTGAATAGGGTATGGTGTATATAGTAACGAGATCTTATTTCTACTTTTGTAAAGTAGAGAGACAATTTTCCGATAGACTCTCGACTATTTGGTTGATTACCCAACAAACAACAATAACAACATACCCAGTGTAATATCATCAATGCGGTCTAGAGATTGGAGAGGATAGAGTATACACAGACCTTATCCCTACTTTGGGAGATAGAAAGATCGATCGTTTTCGATACACGCTCGATTATTTGGTTGATTACCCAACAGACAACAACAATAATATATATACCTGGTGTAATATCACAAGTGGAGTTTGAGGAGGATAGAACGTACACAAACTTTACTCCTACCATGAAAGATAGAGAGGTCGTTTCTGATAGATCTTCGCCTATTTAATTGATTGCCGAATTAGTTTTTTTAAAAGCAATAAAAAGGATGGATGAATTAATTTTTGGGGAAAATTTCATGATTAGCTTTGTTTATTTTATTTTTTTACTCATTATTTTCCACTAATTAAAAAATAAATAAAAAATCTCTGCAATATATCTATTCTAAGTTTAGTCATTGTCTTGATAATGAAAAAACGAAAAATAAAAAGGTAAAATATCGACAAGATGTACGTTACAACAGTACATAAGTACAAGTATCTTCTCTCTTTTTTAGACATGGTAAATAAATTGTCATCCTTTTTTTTTAAATATATATATTCTTCTAAAAAAATGTCAAGTAATTAATAATCTCAACAAAAAAAATGGGTAAATATGAAGAAAAAAAAAGATTGGGTATCTTTTTTAAAAGGAAAATATAAGAAAATTGAAATAATTAAATAAAGAAAATATTTCTGAGAACAAGCTCTCATTTGTTAGGATTTGTCCTAAATTTTTCATCATATTCGGATTCTATCATAATTATGTTTTAATTAAGCAAAAAGTTATTGGAAAAAAACTCTTTCTATATATATACTTTTTGTAGTGATAATTCAATGAAATAGACCTAAAATATTTCTCTAGCTTCAATTTTTCTATTTTTTTTTATCTCTTTTAGCGGGTGGAGTAGAAAGCTGAATTTTTCTTCCATTTTAAAAAAACACAAAAATCGTAAAGAACATTATTTTGCAATTCTTATCTTTAGTTGACGTATGCATCATAGCCTTATATATTGTTATAAAATTTAATCGAATGGTTAGTTGAAATGTAAGAATAATGTAATTTGAGGTTACTAGAAGGTAAAGATAACATGATTTTCTAGTCTTGAATCTTTTGGATCATGAGCCTAACATTATTTGAATGGATTCGAATCATTTCAATTTATCTTTGATATGGAGTTTGAAATTGAACATGTCTGAAATATTTTATTTGAACGTACTGACTCTATAGAGCTTTCCTTATAGTACTTGGTTCTAACGGGTTGAGCAATTGCTGAATTATATTTTTTTGGATTATCATTTTGAATCTGAAACTTCTAATTTCTTAGTTAAAAATATAATCAATTTTTACATTAGTTTATAGTGTTCATGTAAACTTACTTCAAGACAATATTTTAATATTCAGTGAACTTGAAAAATAAGTGAAATTACAATCATCAAAATTAATTTTATATTTTTCTATGGTGTCAATGTGATGAATGACTTATTTGGCTTAAAAGGGAACAAAGAACCTGTCATAAATATGCAAATTGAATTAGAAACATTTTCTTTTAAAACAGTTTCATAATTTTTTTAAAATGTGATATTCTTTGTTATGTCATTGACAGATACATTATGTGAAATGTTTGTTTATAATCTATAAAGTATACTAATATTAATATTGAATATTGTGATAAATAAAATCTAAAATAAATAGATCAATGATAAATCAGAAAGAACTAAATTTGTGATGGATCATTAACTATTTTAGCTAATTTAACTTGTTATGCATATCATGAAAGAAAAGTTAATCAATTGTGAAAATATATAATGACAAATAAAAATCTAGAAATTATAAATAGTGTATAGTGAAAATTAATAAAATCAAATTGGTAACATGCCTATGTGCTAGCTTACACACAGTTCAACTAGATTCACTATGTATTTATTATATTTTATCAATAAAAATA
>JAJONZ010028271.1:0-11338 GCA_029582445.1 Solanum paucissectum | reverse complement strand
TATGTGAGAACTATATTTTTATCTTGTTGAACATTATTTCTTTCTTAGATTACTAGGCAACAAAAAAGCTTCGATCGATGGGGATTACTATGATGATTGTGGGAATAACAACTCCTGATTACAATGAAGAATATTGCAAAGAATTTATGGAAGCTGGGCTTGATGGATGCTATGAGAAGCCATTAACAAAGGAGATACTTCAAAGCCTTGTTGAAAAAATTTCTAACAAAGTTTAGAAGAAATCAAAGGATAAAAGATATATTATAGTTCTTATTATATAAGAAATGATATTATAGAAGAAATAAATCACCTTATTATAAGACTAAAGTTATATAATATAGTACTTCTTTAGTTATGTACTTGACCTATACAAATATTACTTTCAAATTTGGTGAGTGTTAAATATGTACTAGTAGAACATATACTGTCATGACCTAGACCATCGTGATTGACACCCATATTAACCCTCTAGTGGGAGAACCACTACTACAACCCAAACCAAGTAACTAAACCAAAAACTAGAGCAATTAAGGATACAAAGACATGAACTATAGCTAAAACTAAAGTTCCCATAAACATCAAACAAAAGTCTAATAATAACTAACAATGCGAAAGTAATGCCTAGAACCTGAAAGTCAATGTACCAAAACATCTAAAGTTCAATAAGTATAAACAAGAAGGGTCATAACCCCAAACTAACAAACTAATAACTGACTAGAAAAGTCTAAGTCCAAAATGTGGACATAGACGGAAGGAGAACTCACGGAAGCCCGGAAAAACTGGCTCACCCTTGAATTTGAACGACAATCACTGGTCTTCTAAGCGAGGTCTATCAATAGCCACTTGAAGATGCCCTGTACTCAACAAAGAAAGAGCAAGTGCAGTATTAGTACATAACCACAATGTACTGGTAGGATCACGCGGTATATTCACATGCATATATCGAACATATACACTATCATCAATATATTCGAACAAAGTACAATTTCACATTCGTCAAGATACACAATTATATCAAATTATTGGTTCTCTCATGGAACCCAAACCCAAATAGTTAGCATACCGAAATGTGGTACCCGATCCAATGTTTATGCCGGAACGTGGCAACCGGTCCCATAATTATGCCAAAACTGTGCAACCGATCCAAGTTAGTGTGTCGGAACGCAACACCCGATCCATTCAACACGCCATAATCACAATCACAAGTATATTCTCAAGTTCATACAATCAAGTCATGATTCATGGCATTCATCATTCGTCTATCTCATTTACAACATTCACATACATACATGTATCATAATGAAGCAAGAACAAACATACATCACACAATCATAGAATCACAACCATCACCTACCTCGAAATAAGCTTGAAACCCTAAGAAACTTGATCCTTCCCTTTCCGGATTCGTTCCGCTTGTTCTTGATCTACAAACAATCAATATAATACGGGAATCAATAAACAATCACCAATTACCCGAATTACTAAAAATTCTATGAACCCTAGCTCAAACACATGATCCCAAGTATCCAAACCAAGGTTTTTTCCACCATAGTTTCTAAATCAAAACCCTCCTCCATCGATACCCATTAGATTACGTTCTACGGATCAAAAAATGGATTTGGGGAATGAAAACCTTACCTTTAGCCTTAAGAATGGTGGAAAACTGTCAAGATTCGCCTAGGGTTCGTTCCTTAGCTCTAAAAACCGAAAAGTGCAGAATAAAGATGTTTTGGGGTTTATTTACGACTTTAAGTTGCGTTTGGCCCGCCATAACGTCCCTCGCCCCGCTACAGCGGCCCTACCAGAGCGACCAGAACCACCGCTAAAGCGGCTTGCACGAAACAATGAGCTATTTTAATAAATCCAAGACCCCCATTTCACAACACACCTTTACCCAACGACTTTCAGAAAATACCGTTCACGCTAAGATCGATTCAGGGTGTTCTACTCACCCGAATTCAATTTTGTAAAGTCGTACATGTTCCTTAACGACCTATCTAACTACTCATGAAATCAAAATCATAACTAAATCACCCGATTGTTACCAGATTTCCCTAAACCTTAATGACTCCAATTTCGTCCAAATTTGGACTTGGTTGGGAAATTCCAAATTACTACGAAAAAGTTTTTCGACCCAAAATTTTTCCCCGTTTGATTTTCTATAACGATGGAACCCTGTCGTTACATATACATATATGATTATTGTAACATCTCGCAAATTGAAAGAACTAGAAAGAGATAGAACTAGAAAGCGTGAATTTTTGAAATAATAAAAATCTAGAAAATGGGTTAAGTTGAGTTAAGTTTGAGTTTTTGGTCAACTTCAAACGACCATAACTCCTAGATCAGGATGAGTTAGGTGTGTTTTCAGTAATCGTAGGAAAGATCTTGGAATAATATTTCCAACGCCACCGAGTTTGGGCGATTCGGAGTTCGTATGAGTGAGTTATGCCCATTGGAAGTTGGGTTGTTCAAATAAGGAAAGTCCAATCCGGATTTTAGAAAGGCATTATGGTCTTTTCACCACCCAATTAATTAATTTCATTTTTGGTAATTAATTTGGGGTCTAAATTGGTTGGATTCAGTTTACGCTTTTGAGAAACACGTTAGGATTTTGAGAGAAGAGAAAAGAAGAGAAGGAGCAAGGAATCGTCAAGTTCTTGAAGCTAGACTTGTGGATTTCGTCAAGGGGTGATCCCTACGAGGTATGTGAGTCTTTCATAGCATTGGGTTCATTTATCCACGCGCCAATCATGTTTATTTCAGCAAAGTTTGTTCTAAAAAGTTGAAAGTTGATGAATCTTTAATGGTGCTCTTGAAATTGGCCTTCGTTCTTGAGTTAGGTTGAGATTGAGGAGTTCCTTGAGGTTAAAATATTGTTTCCTTGAGTTGTTTGGGTTAGATTCTTGTGTATACATAATGGGTATCTGAATCTAAAGGGAATTTGAGAAAAAGAACTGAGTTTAAGCGAATTGGTGTTAGAAAATGAAGAAGGAACAAGTCGGGCAGAAACTGGGTACCAGGTCCGCGACGCGGACCTTTTCCTCAGAAGTGTAACTTTCTCTTCGCATCGCGGAGAGGTCACGGACCTCTCTGCCTCAAAATTTATTTCGCGACCAAATATTGAAATGCGTCTCCGCGTCGCAGACCTACTTCCAGACAGTGATTTGTTGATCTTTTCTCATGTTTAACTATCTAAAAACACTCCTAAACATCATGAGATCTTTCCTCTCACAAATCACAATCCTTGAATCCATAATTCAATTCAAAGAAAGTTAAGAGTCAAGACAAGAAAAGTTAAGAGTTAAGTCAAGAGAAGTTCATAGAGTCTTTCAAAAGTCTTTTATAAATATTTTAACTTTGTTTTAAAACTTGAGTTTTGAGTTGAGTAAAGAGTAAAGTTTGAAGTTCATTTCTTCAAAAGAGTATATCGGGACTATGTATTCCCAAAGAGTAAATATTTTCACATTTAAAGAAGAAAAGAAACCATGATTTCCAAAAGAGCTTTTGAGCTAGTCTTCAGTAAAGAGTAAGAGTAAAGTTGATTCTTCAAAGATTGTATGGGAACTAAGTATTCCCAAGAGTTAAAATGTTTTCACATTTGAGCAAGAAAGGAAACTGAGATTTCCAAGAGAGCTTTTAAGCTAAGTTTTCGAGTAATTATCTCAAACCAAAGAAAACATTTTGGTTTCACAAACATATGTGCTATGTATATTTTGGGAGTAGTATTGAGCACCGTTATGGGGACGAGTTTGAGTTCAGATAACTCACGTCTTCATAAACCATGTAGCCATCATGTGTAGTAAAGGATCATACTTGATAGATGACTCCTTAAGATGCTTTTAGCATAGACTAGTGGATCCACTTAGTTAAGTGTTCTATATGATGGTAAAGTATAGGAAAGTTCTGGCAGTGTGGGCAAGACATTGTATCACCACTTAGGCTCATAGTGGTGGTTGTCGGTTAGAGAAACTCCCACAAAAACTATATTACTTTATTATATGAGTAAAGTTGAGTTTGTTATTGTATTTTCTTTAACGAACTAAGTTGTTTTCCACTGTTTTAAAGGCTTTTTATATATTGCATGTGTTTTATTGCTTTATATTGAGTTAAGTTATTCAGGAGTTGAGTAAAGTCAAGGTAAGTGTTTCTTTCAATTCTTTTCAAGCTTAAGTTATGTTTAGCATTCCAACACGCATACTCGTACATTCAATGTACTGATGCCAGTTGGCCTGCATCTTATTTTGATGCAAACGCATGTAATCAGGATCAACATCCAGCGCCTTGTTGATCAGGTTGAGCACTCAGAGTCAGTTGGTGAGCCTCCTTGCATTCCAGAGGACTCTTTTATCATTTGATTTATAGTTTTCAGTTGTAGGATGATCGGGGGTCCTGTCCCAACATCCCTCTTTGTTTTAGAGGCTTCATAGACAGTTAGTAGTTCAAATGTCTTTACATTATCATTTCATATGTTAAGACTTGAGTTGCCATTTTGGCCAAGTTGAATGTTGACTTTTAAACATTCTAAGTTATTTTATTAAACAATTGAGAAAGTGAATTTGATCATTGTAATAATGCTTCGAGTCTTCCGCTGAGTAAGTAAGTCAGGCCAAGGGTTCCCTTGGGGCCATCAATGGTTCTCAAGTGCCAGCCATGTCCATGGTGTTGGCTCGGGGCGTGACAAACTTGGTATCAGAACACAGAGTTCAAGTGTCCTAGGGAGTTTATGACGCCGTGTATGTAGAGTCCTAGTTATCGGTGTGAAGCGCGCCACATCTATAATTAGGAGGCTGCAACATTTAGGAAATTCCTTCACTTCTTTCATACTCATTTCGTGCGTTAGAGTTTTATCTCTAAAAAGTTTCTTTCTAACTCGTGCTTGCGCGTAACCGATTGTGAGTTGGACTGTTTTGAGAGTGCTTTCATGGGGAGTTTCGTTCCCCGTGAGCTAAGAGAAGCAAAGAGGTGGTTGCTGACATGACGAGCAAGATTAGTTTATTCATAGTTGGGTTGACTTGTCTGTCAAGTAAGGAAAGTAAGGCAGCCATGCTAATAGGTGGCATGGGCATAGCAAGGCTGATGATCCATGTGCAACAAGTTGAGAAGGACCAGCTGAAGGATAAAGAAGAGTTTGAGAATAAGAGGACTAAGACATCAGGGAATGAATCCGGGCAACAAAAGAGTAATGGGAACTGATCTTCTTTCAAACATAAGCAGAAAGGACTTGCTCTATCATCTGCTAGTGCACCTGCACCAAGGAAAAAATGTGAGTACAATAGTCAGAATTCCTAGAATTTCAGAGCTAGACCGGAACAATCACAAGGTAGTATGGCACAAGGGGGTACTAAGACTCCTGCATGTGCTAAGTGTGGTAGAAACCACTCAGGGATGTTTCGTGATGGCTCCACGGGATGTTTCAAGTGTGGCCAGAATGGTCATTTCATGTGAGAATGTCCAAAGAAACAAGCAGGGTAACGATAATGGGGGCAATAGAGCCCAGTCTTCTTCAGTTTCTCCACCAGACAGTGCTGCACCTAGAGGGGCTACTTCAGGTACTGGCGGAGGACCAAACCACCTATATGCTATCACTAGTCGCCAAGAGCAGGAGGATTCGCCAGATGTTCTTACTCGTATGATCGAAGTCTTTAAATCTAATGTTTATGCTTTGCTAGATCCGGGAGCAAGTTTATCCTTTGTAACTCCTTATGTTGCTATGAATTTTGATGTTATTCGTGAGCAACTTAGTGAACCCTTCAATGTTTCTACACCTGTTGGTGAGTCTTTTCTAGCAGAGAGAGTCTATCGTGATTGTTCCATTTCCGTCAATCACAAGAGTACTATGGCTGATTTAGTTGAGTTAGACATGGAAGATTTTGATGTCATTCTAGGTATGGACTGGCTTCATGCCTGTTATGCATCAATAGATTGTAGAACTCGAGTAGGCAAGTTCCAGTTTCCAGTGAACCAGTTATAGAGTTGAAGAGCAGTTCCGCAGTGCCTAAGTGTCATTTTATTTCGTACCTTAAGGCGAGAAAGTTAGTTTCCAAGGGGTGTGTGTATCACTTAGTCTGAGTTAATGACTCTATTGTTGAAATACCTCATATTTAGTCAGTTTCGGTAGTAAATGAGTTTCCAGAAGTCTTTCCTGATGATCTTCCCAGAGTCCCTCCTGAGAGAGAAATAGATTTCAGCATAGACATTCTTCCCGATACTTATCCTATCTTTGTTCCGCCATATAGAATGGCACCAACAAAGTTGAAAGAGTTCAAAGAGCAGTTGAAAGATCTTCTAGATTCGACCAAGTATCTCACCTTGGGGCACTCCGGTCCCATTTGTGAGAAAGAAAGATGGTTGCCTTAGAATGTGTATGGACTATCGCCAGTTGAACAAGGTTACCATCAAGAACAAATATCCTCTCCAAAGAATTGATGATCTTTTGATCAGCTTCAGGGTGCTACTTGTTTCTCCAAGATAGATCTCAGATCAGGCTACCATCAGTTAAGAGTGAGGGAATGTGATATTCTAAAGAGAGCATTCAGGACCCGTTATGGTCATGATGAGTTTCTGGCCATGTTCTTTGGTTGGACCAATGCGCCTGCAGCATTCATGGACCTTATGAATAGAGTATTCAAACCTTATTGAGATATGTTTGTTATCGTCTTCATTGATGACATACTAATCTATTCAAGGAATGAAAAAGGTCATGCTAGTCATCTCAAAATAGTTCTCCATACTTTAAAAGACAGAGAGTTGTATGCCAAGTTCTCCAAGTGTGAGTTTTGGCTTGAGTCTGTGGCATTCTTAGGACACATTGTGTCTGGAGAGGGAATTAAAGTTGATACTCAGAAAATGGAGGCAGTACAAAATTGGCCTAGACCCACATCTCCAACTGAAATTAGGAGTTTCTTGGGTTTGGCCAGCTATTATAGAAGGTTTGTAGAGGGTTTCTCATCTATTTCATCCCATTTGACCAAGCTAACTTAGAAGACAGTGAAGTTTCACTAGTCTGAAGCTTGTGAGAAAAGCTTTAAGGAATTGAAAAAGAGGTTGACTACTGCCCCAATATTGACCTTACTAGAAGGTACTCAAGGTTTTGTGGTGTATTGTGATGCATCTAGAGTTGGTTTGGGTTGTGTGTTAATGCAGAATGGCAAAGTTATAGCTTATTCCTCCAAACAGTTGAAAGTTCATGAGAAGAATTACCCAACCCATGATCTAGAGTTGGCTGTCGTAGTATTTACTTTGAAAATATGGTTCCATTATCTTTATGGTGTTTATGTGGATGTGTTTACTGATCACAAAAGTCTTCAGTATGTGTTTAGTCAAAAAGAGCTTAATCTCAGACATATGAGGTGGTTAGTATTACTCAAGGATTATGACATGAGTATTCTTTATCACCCAGGTAAGGCTAATGTTGTTGTTGATGCTTTGAGCAGGTTATCTATGGGTAGTACCGCCCATTTTAAGGAATAGAAGAAAGAGTTAGCAAAAGAGGTGCATAGACTTACACCACTAGGAGTTAGACTAATGAATTCCACAAAAGGAGGATTAGCGGTGATTAATGGGTTTGAATCATCATTAGTGTCAGATGTGAAAGAAAAGCAAGACCAAGATCCTTTATTGCTTGAATTAAAGACAAGTGTTCATAAGCAAAAAGTGATGACTTTTGAACAAGAAGTAAATAGTGTTTTAAGGTATTAAGGTGGATTGTGTGATTGATTTCAAGGGTAATTGAAATGATCACCTACCTCTGATTGAGTTGCTTACAACAATAGTTACCATTCTAGCATCAAGTTGGCTCCTTACGAAGCTCTTTATGGGAGAAGATGCAGATCTCTTATTGGATGGTTTGAAGTTGGTGAAACTGGGTTGATAGGACCAGACTTAGTTCATCAAGCTATGGATAAAGTGAAAGGGATTCAAGAAAGGTTGAAAACAGTGCAGAGTCATCAAAAATCCTACACTGATGTTAGGAGAAGGGAGTTAGAGTTTGAAGTAGATGATTGGGTATACTTGAAAGTTTCACCATGAAGAGTGTTATGAGATTTGGTAAGAAGGGGAAGCTTAGTCCCCGGTAGTTTGGTTTTTACAAAATATCGAAGAGGATTGGCAATGTAGCTTATGAGTTAGAGCTACCACAAGAGTTTGCCACAGTTCATCCGGTATTTCACATCTCCATGTTGAAAAAGTCTATGGGAGATCCTTCATTGATCATACCAACTGAAAATATTAGAATTAAGGGTAGCTTATCTTATGAGGAGATTCCACTTCAGATTCTAGATCGCCAAGTTCGCAAGTTGAGAACAAAAGAGGTAGCATCAGTCAAAGTTCTTTGGAAAAACCAGTTTGTTGAGGAAGCTACTTGGAAGATGAGGAAGATATGAAGAAGAGATATCCACATCTCTTCGAATTCGGAGAAGTTCCAAATTAAGGTACTAATCCTTTTCTTGGCTTTTATTTATAAGATTAGTATGTTGTAATTGCATTGCTTGTTGGGTGTTTGAGCTGACTGTTAATGTTACACCCTTAGCCTACTAAGAGTAGTCTCATTCAAGGGCGAATGTTCCCAAGGCAGAAATATTGTAACATCTCGCAAATTGAAAGAACTAGAAAGAGCTAGAATTAGAAAGAGTGATTTTTGGAAATAATAAAAATCTGGAAAATGGGTTAAGTTAAGTTAAGTTTGAATTTAAGTTAAGTTTGAGTTTTTGGTCAACTTAAAACAACCATAACTCCTAGCTAAGGATGAATTAGGTGTGTTTCCAGATATCGTAGGAAATATATTGGAAAAATCTTTCCAACGCCGCCGAGTTTGCGCAATTTCGAGTTCGTATGAGTGAGTTATGTCCATTGGAAGTTGGATTGTTCAAATAAGGAAAGTCCAATCCGGATTTTATAAGGGCATTATGGTCTTTTCACCACCCAATTAATTAATTTCGATTTTGGTAATTAAGTTGGGGTCTAAACTGATTGAATTCAGTTTACGCTTTTGAGAAACAAGTTAGGGTTTTGAGAGAAGAGAAAAAGAAGAGAAGAAAAGAGGAGAAGGAGCAAGGAATCGTCAAGTTCTTGAAGCTAGACTCGTGGATTTCGTCAATGGGTGATCCCTATGAGGTATGTGAGTCTTTCATAGCGTTGGGTTTGTTCACCCACGCGCCAATCATGTTTATTTCGGCGAAGTTTGTTCTAGAAAGTTTAAAGTTGATGAATCTTGAATGGTGTTCTTGAAATTGGTCTTCGTTCTTGAGTTTGGTTGAGATTGAGGAGTTTCTTGAGGTTAAAATATTGTTTCCTTGAGTTGTTTGAGTTCGATTCTTGTATATACATAATGGGTATGTAAATCTAAAGGGAATTTGAGAAAAAGAACCGAGTTTAGCTGAATTGGGGTAAGAAAACGAAGAAGGAACAAGTCGGGCAGAAACTGGGTAATCGCGGACATGTTCCTCAGAAGTGTAACTTTCTCTTCTCGTCGTGGAGAGGTCTATCTACCTCAAAATTCATTTCGCAAGCTAATATTTAAATGCGTCTCCGCGTCGCAGACCTGCTTCCAGACAATGATTTGTTGATCTTTCCTCATGTTTAACTATCTAAAAACACTCCTAAACATCATGAGATATTTCCTATCACAAATCACAATCCTTGAATCTATAATTCAATTCAAGGAAAGTTAAGAGTCATGTCAAGAGAAGTTAGGAGTCAAGTCAATAGAAGTTCATAGAGTCTTCCAAAAGTCTTTTACAAATATTTTAACTTTGTTTTAAGACTTGAGTTTTGTGACATCTTGCAAGTTAATATAAATATGAAGAAGCTAGAAATCGGAAATAGTCATTTTTGGAAAGAATTTAAAAATATGGAAATTTGGTTAAGTATGGGAAAAAGTGAGTTTTGGGTCAATTTTGAACAGTCATAACTCCTAGCTTAGGATGAATTAGGTGTATTTCCAGTTATGTTTGCAAAGCCCTTGGAATGATCTCTCCAACGCCGCCGAGTTTGCTCGATTCCGAGTTCGTATGAGTGAGTTTTCCATTTGGAAGTTGGGTTGTTGGCACAAGGAAGTCAGCACGAAAATTGTAAGGGTATTTTGATATTTTCCCTAACCAATTCTTTTGGTTATATTAAGGGTTTGGACTGATTTTTAGATCAGTTTTTCTCTTTTTTTCCAAAGAGTGAGAGTAAGGGTTTGTGAGTGAAGAGGAGAAGAAGAGGAGAAAGAGAAGAACAAGCAAGGATTTCGTCGTGGTTTTCGTCGGGGGTGATCCCTATTAAGGTATGTGAGATTTTAGTGTTGGGATTGGTTCATCCCCCACACGTTAAACTCGTTTTAATTCTGAGAAGAGATTAGTTGTGTTTGTTGAAGTTTTGTGGTGATGTTTGTTGAAGTTGTAGTTGTGTTGTTGAAGTTTCTTGTTGGTTTGGTGTATGTTTCCGGTGGTGTTTTCGAGTTGAATCTATTGTATAGTAAGGGGATTTATGATTATAAGTGTTTGGGGCTGGAACCTTTGAAGTTAAGGTGGCGCGACGCGCCAGCCAGCGCGCCCCAAAAGTGTTTATGAACTTCCACCCTTGGGGCGGCGCGCCTAGCAGAGCGCCCAGCAGGCCCCTCTGAAGTCTGAAGGCTGGCGCCCCGCGCCTCTCAGAGCGCCAAGAACGCGAATTCTTCCCATTTCATTCCCCACTTTTTCATGCATGTTCCTTGGTAATGTACCTATTTTTTATAGTTGTTTTCAACACTCTAAGGTACATCTAGACATCCTGACCTCATCCATAAACATGTGATCATATACCTTGAATCCATAATCCAATTCAAGGCGAGTTAGGATCAAAGTCAAGTGAAGTTAGAGTCAAGCCTAGAAGTTAAGAAGTAAGTCGAAGCAAGTCTTTAAGGTTTTCCAAGAGTCTTCATTGAACGTTTTAACTTCATTTTAAGGCTCGAGTTTCAAGTTAAGTAAAGAGTATAGATTTTCATGTTAACCCAAGAGTATAGAGTCAAGTTCATTTCTCAAAAGTTATTAGGGAACTAAGTATTCCCAAAAAAGTTTATAAATATTTTCACATTTAAGATGAGAGGAAACTGAGATTTCCAAAAAGAGTTTTGAGCAGTTTGAGTACTATCTCTTTTTAAAAAAAAAAAGAGTTTTGCGAAAGAGTTTCTAAAACATGATTAGTATGACAATCGAGTATGTCATCAATGTTTAAACAGTATGGTCTCGAGATATACCATCAATGTTTGTGCAGTATGACTTCCCGAGTCATCAATGATCATATTAAAAATATGATTTTGATATGTTCTTTTTAGAAAGAGTTTTCAAGAGCAATTACCTCTTTTAAGAGGGTAGCT
>JAJONZ010028270.1:0-10218 GCA_029582445.1 Solanum paucissectum | reverse complement strand
CAATAGATATTTTTCGTACATTGTTTAAAATTAGAAATCTTAATTAATTAATGAGTTACTAATTTATATTAATCTAATTTTAATAGTGACTAATTTTATCAAATAAGCTAATCTTGCAAAATAATTATTTTTAATTTAATAAATTATGACTATTTAATAAAGGAGAGGTTATAATTTAAATGAATTTAATTTGAGTAATTTTGGCAATCCAAGTCCCCTTAAGCCGGCCAATCCGTGTATGCCACGTAGGCAAACACATGAATTGTGCTTCTTTAGCTTAAATCTTGACCCTACAATTAAATCTAATGGTCCTAGCTAATTAAGTTTTGTTCATTAAAAGAAGAATGTGCTAAGTTACCAAAACTTAGATTACCGGAAGATACAGATAATCTGGTATTACAAACAGATGCATCAGATTATCATTGGGGAGCATTATTGCAAACCGATCTAAATGAAATTTGCAGGTACACAAGTGGTACATTCAATGATGCAGAAACAAGATATTCTACAAATGAAAAAGAATTATTAGCCATTGTTAAGGGTATTAGAAAATTCTCAGCTTTCTTATTACCAAAACAATTTGTTATTAGATATGATAATACACAAGTATCGGGACTAATATTTAATAAACTTCCATCAGAACCACAATACAGAAGGTTACATAGATGGCAAGTTTTATTATCTTTTTATTCATTCAAAATAGAATATATTAAAGGAACTGACAACTCTTTTGCAGATTTCTTATCAAGAAATGTCCAATATGGACAATAAGACACAAATCCTGGTGAACAGGATATATGAGAAAATGCAATCTGTAGAAAATTCTATAGATAATAAAAGCAAAGATCTGTTCAAAATTCGCGACGAATTAGCAAACTTGTCTGAAAAGGCAAGGATGATGCAGTATGGAATACAACAACTCAATGCTGAACAGGCTGACAACATGAGAGAATTTCTACTCTTATGTGAACATTTGGACACTTGTCCAAGAGAGAATTCAAATCTCAAAGGGAATTTTAATCCCAACAAAGTGGCAGGAGATGTCCCACTAGCACCTAGTGCCAAAAACATCTCAATGGTAAGCACGGATATGCCAACTCCCAAGTCTAACGACGAAGGAAAAAGCCGAGCAATTGAAACTTCCTCTTCAAAGGAAAGAAAAAGCTTTACAAGCTTTACAGCTACACCAGCTGAAAAAATCTCTGGGAAACGAGAAAGTAGTACTAACAAAGTTCAAGGAACGAAAGTTTTTTCTTCATTTCAGGTAGGAAAGAAGAATCCTAAAGAAGAAGAATATCTTAAGTTCACAAAAGATATTTATAATCTCCCAGCAGAAAGCGGAGAAACATATGGAGTCTTAGGAACAACAAGTTTATTTCCTAGAATCTCTATATTTCCAAATGGATCAGCAGGGTTCACGGCCCAGCTATTTGAATACGGATACCTAGATCGAGTTTATGCTAAACCTGATCTACAAGAACTATCACAGTTACCATCACAATTGGTGACATCCATAAAACAATATGCTGAAGGAGAAGGAGTTTATTGCCGTTTCTTTAGCATTGCTTTGGAAGGAAAAGACCTTCAATTATATTATCCCACGATTAATTTCGTTACAATGGAAAAATTAAAGAGTTTTAATGTAAAAGCTACTGGGGTTGACAAAAAGTTGCCTCATTTGAACAAAAAATGGATCCAAACTCGCAGAGCTTTAGGGATTAAGGCCTTGTATTTTATCCTTAAAAGATTCTACGAAGAAGACTATCAAGTTGTAGATAATACGTCTACATGGATGCTTTTAATCAAAGGGAAGAACAAGTCCAAAATATTGAGAGAAAGAATTTTGGATTTCGAAACACACCAACTAGAAGCCACCGAAGAAACTTGGAAAATGGCATGCAAGTTTTTGGAGCATAAGCATGTTCCAGGTGAAGAATGACGTAAGCACTTACGTCAGACAGCAATAAGTGAAGAATGACGTAAGCACTTACGTCATACAACAATAATGGGAATCTTATCCCATAGAAGACAAAGCAAAGCTGCTTTAGCTTTTGCTTTTAGGAAAAGAAAAAGATATCTTCTTATCGCATCTTATCCTGTCTGAAGGACTAAAGAGCAATATGTAAGATAATTAATTGTAAAGAAGTCCCTCCTTAATCTATAAAAGGAGAAGACTTCATAGAAAGAAGTAGACTACATTTTCTTGAGAGAACAACGATAGAAAAATGATAGGTACTTCAGAGTGTGAGTAGAACCCTTTCCCGCCAGGGAAAAAGTACTATATGTATGAGTGATATGTATCTATAGTTTGTATTAAGTATTAAATATGAAATAAAAGTTTGGTTTGTACATCTCTTTTCTTCAAACTCCATAAACAGTCTTAAACGGAGGTTGCGATCTTCAGCCTTAGGGAGGAATAGTAAGAAAGTAACCAACTGAGGTTAGGTGAAATAACTATTCATTGCCTGAAAGGAGAACTACCGTGGTAGTGGTAAGGACTGAGCATCGAGCAAAAAGGAAAAAGGTATACACGCACAACTTTGTATTTCATAAGTAATACTTTTACAAATTATGCATATTATATACACTTTACATATATGTACCTAGTACCTATAGGGATCAACATTATTATTAGATCAATTATGTCAAGCATATTCATGCATCATGTGCATATAACTCATGCTAAAAGCATATGTATGATAAATACTTAAAGATGAAAAATTGTTCTCATCCTACTGCTTGTAGAACAAAAAACATTCAATTCTTTTTGCACATAGCAAGAAGAAAAGCATGGAGACATATGATAGCCATACATCATATAGATAATGCACTTCCTGACATGGAACAAGCATATCTTAGAACTAATTTAAGAAGTACTAAACTCATAGAAGTCATCTATAAAATGAAAATGCTCAGAATAGAGGAATATTTTGAGTATAAACATGCTGAGGCCATATTAAAAAATAATCCTCTCTTTACTGCATAAAATCATTGCCTCAAAGCATATAGAATGAAAAATTTACAACTTCACTTACATTTAGTAAGAAAAAGAGCTTGGAAGCATAAAATAGCCTTACATCATTTTGATAGAGCAATTCCAGAAATGGAGAAAGCATATAGGCATGCTAGTCTAAGATCTACATCAATCATCTTTGCTATTCATGAAATGAAAATGCTTAGAATACAAGAATATTTCGAATATATAGAAATCAAAGCTATTTTAAAGTCTCAAACTTTATTTACCGCTTAAATTATCCGCAAACCTTGTTTTTAAAACAACTCAAAAATTAATGGTATCAGAGCAAGGTAAACAACATATCATGCCAAACAGGTTAAAACCTTTATGGTATATATGATATGAAGAAATCATAACCATTTTAATAATATTTAAAAAATTGGATTATGATCTAAAAGAAAAAATTGTACAAATTATTGCACAATATGAAAAAGATATAGAAGATAATTTATGTGCAATAAATTACAACTTCAATGAATTTCAACATGATAATTATTGGTCAGAATAATGAATTCTGAAAACTTCGTTAAACCTTTATGGTATATACAGGAAAAAACCTTAGTAACAATACTACAGGTAATAAAGGATTTTAATGAAGATATAAAGAAAAAAATAATAACTATAATCACTTACGAAAAATCGGAAGAAGATTATTACAAATATGAAATAAATTATAGTTATAATTTAGATCAACAAATGTGTCTTTCTGACTATCATTTCTCATCATGAGTATAAAAGAAGTCATTGACTTACTTAATGACTTAAAAGAAAGTCATAAGCAGATAGCCTTAAGACTAAAACTGTTAGAATTAGAGTTAATATCTCTAAAAGAAAATATTCCTGGAAGAATAACAAGTATAATAGAAAAGACAGAAAAATTTGACAAAATAACTAGTCAAAACTACGTCAAAAAATTATTAGCAAAAAGTTATGCTAGTAAAAGCTCCTATAAAAAAGGAAGCATGGATGAAAAACTTATCCAAGAATATTTGGAAAAAAAATAAGGAAGAAAATATTGTCATTATTAATAACATAGAAAATATTGAAGAAAATTCTACAAAAAATTTAAACAATGAATGAAGAACTAGATGAGCTAGTCTATGCAATGGAAGATTTAGACCTTTCATCAGAAAACCTTAAAGTATTAATGAACAAAGGGGAGATAGGAGGACCCCAAGGCCAATTTGAAGGGCAAAGATCAGGTTCAATAAAAGAAGAACAAATAAATCCAGAAGAAAAAGACAAGAATTTTGCAGAAAAGGCAAAAAAGAATAAAGATTTTATAAAACAATATCACAATGATAATAAATCTAAATTTATGCCTAACAAACTCCAGACAGGAGATATAGGAACTCAATTTCTAGATCTCGACTGTAAAAGAGATCCTGAAGCAAGCTTAGACTTATGGTCTCAGAATATACTTTTATATTTCCTATTAGGAAAAGGAATAAATTATACAGAAGAAGAAAAATATATAATTATGATTAACACTTTCACTGGAAAGGTAAATGACTGGTTTTCGAGATTAACCGAAGATGCAGAAAAAATAATTAAAAATAATACATTAGATGGATTGAAAAATTCACTCCAAGAAGGAATTACAAATCTAAAACAATATGTTGCTAACGAATTCTTTGGTGGTCAAGGAAGTCCTACCGATAACAGAGAAAAATTGAGAACAATCTCAAAAGAGCAATTAGAAAAATTGCAACTATGTAAGATGAGTCATATTCAAGAATACACTTGTGAATTCAAAGAATATTATTATAAGATATTTGATAGTGGCAAAGAGATGCTGCCTTATCTAGAAAAATACTATCTTCTTCTAGAATTTGTGCTTGTTGAGTTTCAGCTTCTATAACTCTTGCTATTTCGGAACATTCTTGATCGATTTCGATCATTTGCTTGTTCTTGTAAATTTTTCCATAATTGGAATTTGTAACCGTATATAGAGCCTGATAATATATGCTCATTATATGATTACCTAGTTTAAATAAGTCTTTTCTTTTGACCTGGAAGTGTAGACTTAATGCGTCATTAAAATCTGCATCTTTTAAAGAAATACAGTATTTTGGATAGTACGTAAATAATAGCTTAGTATAAGCTAAATTTCCCTCGACTATTCCAAGATTTCCTTCTCTTGCATTCATAAATCTTTCATCTGAGAGATTTATAACTATTAGGCAATTAATTCCTTCTTTGAAAGTTGATTTTATTAATATTTGAATTCCTCCTAAGTGGACGTAATTCATTTTTATTCTTTTCTTTTCTGGAATTTTCCTAAGGATTTGATTTATCATTGGTCTAGTTAAAAGATTTAACTTATGTTTTCCAGTGGTTTGGGTAATTTCTATTACCTTTTCCATTTCTTGATATTCATGATATGCTATTTTACTTCTCGAAAAAACTCTTTGCATTTTGCTGAATATATTATCTTCTGTTTTTAGATTTAACTTTAATCCTTGGATTTTTCTTAATAATTCTCCATCAAAGGTAGCCTTCAAAGCGTAACCTCTTTGATCTTCTTCACTTTCGATGTGAACAGAATTATCTTTTTCTTGGATTTCTTTATTCATTTATTCAGACTCAGAATCCGTTGAATGTTCTTCATATATTTCTTCAAAAAAGTCTTCACTTTCTATAGATTTTATTGTTTCTAAATCAGAGTCAATATCTATTCTATCTATCTTTGAGATTTTCACTCTTTTTTTGTTACATTCGTAACTTTTATGGCCTGTTTCTCCACAATTGTAACATTTACATTTGTTGTCAGATTTTTTAAAATCTCTCTTTTTCTTATAATACCTTCTTTTAGGTACATAATTTTGTTTAGAAAAGTTTTTCTTTTTTATAAGGCTTTTCTTAAATTTTTTCCTTTTTTTGTAAGGTTTATTATCGCATCCCCATTGGGTTGCTGCATTTGTATCTAAACAATAAATTTGAGTGTTAATTCTTTTGGCTTTTCTTTGTATGTTATGTGACATACATAGTTGTCCAAGTCTGTTGTTTAGGAAGAATATTCTTTGTCCTAAAGTATCTCCTTTAATATTTTAATACACTGTGTGTGTTCTTCTGTCCATCCAAGTATGTTGGATTTTCTAATTAGTTTTTGTAATAAATTCCATTTTTTTGCTAGGTCCGGAATAAATTCTCCTGCGTAATTTAGACAACCTAAAAATTTTTGTATTTCCTGTTTTGTTGTTAATTTATCAGGAAATTCTATGATCTTTTTTGATATGTGGGCTTGTAGCTCTATTCCATTTTTTGAAATAATCATTCCTAAGAATTCTATTTCATTTTTATTTATATCAGCCTTTTTTTGGCTAAGGATAATTCCTTCTTTTATACAAATTTCTGAAAAAAGTTTCAGATGTTTTAAATGTTCTTCATAAGTCTTTGAACAGATCAATATGTCATCTATATAGACGATTAAAAATTCTTTATCTGAAAATATTTTGTCCATTTTTCTTTGAAATATTTGTGGTGCGTTTTTTAGTCCAAAAGGCATCACGATCCATTCATAATGACCATTAGGTGTGCTAAATGCAGTCAACGGTGTTGATTCTTCTGCTAATTTTATTTGCCAAAATCCACTTTTACAATCGAATTTTGAGAAATATGTTTTTCCTTTAGCAAGATTTATAAGATTGTTTTTATTCGGGATAAAATATCCATCGAATATACAATTTTTATTAAGCTCTTTATAGTTAATTACCATTCGAGCCTTTCCCCTTTTTATTTCAGCATGGTTTCTTACCATAAATGCTGGGCTACTATGAGGACTTTTACTAGGCCTTATTAACTTTAGGTTTAGTAATTCTTTAATTTGAATTTTAAATTCAATTTTATCATCTTCGTTGTAAAGCATGGGCTTAACTCTAATGATGATACTAGGGTCTTTTAGCGTTAAACTGGCTTTTTCATGTTTTTCTTCCCATTTTTCTAATGGATTTTCTCCATAAGATTTTTGTAAATTTTCTTTGATTTTTTCTAGATTAAGACATTTACAATTTTTCTTAGATTTTCTAAGTAATTCCTTTTGTAATTTCCATTCTCTTTTTCAAGATTATAAGGATTCTGTTTTCTAGGGACCTTGATAAAGTGTCCACAAGGAGTTTTAAGACTTATCATATATAATGTTTGATGATAGTCCTGAAATTGTTGTAGAAAATCATTTCCTAGTAATAAATCAGTTTCTAATTTATCATAGGCAAAAAGTTTATTTATCGAAACAATTTTTGATCCTAAAATTATTTCAACTTTTTCTTTTGACTTATCTAGTCTTTCTTTATTTCCTGTAATTCCAATCATTGAGATATTAGCTTTGTTGGTATCCCATTTATTGATTAAGAATGATTTTGCTAAACTGGCTTCTGATCCATTATCAATTTGACAACAGGTAGTCAGTTTAGTGTCATAGAAGGTTATTTCTATGAATACAGATACTTTGAAGATTGTTTCTTTAGGCATTTTTAGGAATAAAACAAGTTTCGTTTTTATAACTTATTTCTATCCCGTTTTTCCCTATGCTATAGTCTTCTAGACTATTTAAAAATAGATTTCCTAGTATGAAGTTGTGATTTCCTTCATGATTCGTAACATAACAGGGTACTGTTATTCTTATATTATCTAATCGAATTGGTATATCTACCATATTTTTACAACTGTAACTATTTCCTTCAAAGGTTTTGTAGGTGTATGGAGTACCTTCATATATTGGTAGTCCATCTATCAACATGCTTTTAATATGATTGGTTGTCGCTCATGTTTGTACTAAGATTTCTTGTATCTTCCATTCTGTTCCATTATAGATTCTCCCTTCAATGCTAGCACTATTAGAGAATTCTAAAATCCTTTTTTCATACCTATTGGATATGCTTTTTCTTATAGTATTTTTACTATATTCTAGCGAAAGTCTTGGGTTACTAGAACTTCCTATTTCCAGTGTTTTTCCAAAACAAATATATATATAACTTTTCCTTTCAATTTCTGATTTATTTTAACCGTCCGATCAAACGATCGGACGGCCTAAATTAAATCCCAAATTGTTTTCTTCTTTTCTAAAAAATAGTACGCAGCCCTGTACTCTTCTTTTTCCAAAATCACTCTTTTCCTCTTCTTTTTCCAGATAGAAGACGTCTCCGCCGTACTATTTCTCCTTCCCCAGAAATTTTTCCTTTCCCAGACGTATTTTCCTCCTTCCCCATGGTCGCTCCTCACCTCTCCCATCGCCTCAGTCAGAAACGGCTATGGACCGCCGAAAAATGTTAATTTCCGGTGGTTCCTTGCTCGACGTCCCCATCAGTCACTCAACCCCTTTCAAATCCGTCTGAAAAAGGTGATTCTTGGAAGAAACTTTCTTCCCCTTCATCATTATTCCTTCAGATTTGGCTTCCCTAGAATTCAAAAATTCGAATTCTTGAGGCCAAATGGAGGTTACGATTTGGCTATAAAAGGATCCATTTGGTTCCATTCAGAGGGCCGAAAAAAAGAAAGGGGGAGAAAAATCCGAGCAATATTTAGAAATCATCGAGAAACAATCCAGAAATTTGAGAATCAACTGCTTGTTTTTTTTTTTTTTCTTCTCTCTACTTCTCGAGTTTGAGTTCGGAAAAGGAGTTCGAAGTTGAAATCGCTTGACGTTCCCCAAAAGAGGTACATTTTTGTTACTCTTCCTCCTTTATCTTGTTTGTTACGAATCAAAATGATCTGAGCTGTTGTATGCGAAATAGTGAACTGCTAATTTGAATCAAGTGTCTTATTTTCGCCATGACATATCTTATTCTGAAAATTAGCTGAATCACTATTTCGTTTTATTCAAAATAGTTTGAATGTTCATTGTTATAGAACCTCATTACGTTAGACAAATCTTTGTTCTATTATTCTTGCGCTTATTTTCGAGTACAAATCAATAGTTGTTGCCTGGGTTAGTATAGGTTAATTTTCTATGATCATCTTGCAGAATGAATGATTCTTTCATTTATATTCATTTGGTTTTCCCTTTTGTTATTAAAGTTTGTCCAGGTTTAGTTCGGTTGTGTCGTTTTCCAGGAATCATTGGTACTGTTTTGTCGTTTGCTGCCACATAGTATTATGACATGAACATACCTCGTCTAAGTTATATTTGTCTAAACACATACAGTTACGACCATTAAAGTCATCCTAATCTGTCTTATGGCGCCGTTCCGTTAGCTTTAGTTGATCGCGTTCACCTTTTAGCTAAAAATCTTTAAGTTAAATGGTTTGGAACGTACTTACTACCCATATATCTGTATGTTAAACATTTTGACATGATTTGATGAATATTTGCACGTTAAAAGCTCTCTCCCTGAGTCAACCAAGTTTTGGAAATGGTAAAATATTTCCCCTGTTTTCAGCTTTCTTTTTTGGTAGCATGCTACTTTTGTTATCGTTTTGCTTTGAATCTATTGGATTGATCTTAATATACATAAGTTCCTAAACGATTAAGTCGATTGTTCGATTCTCTGCGTCTGTTTTGTTTGGGACTGGTATTTTCTAAAGTTAGTAACGAAGAAGGAAAATTTATTTTTGCTCAAGAAATAATGTGAAGTAGACGAGACCGGTAGTTCTTCTTTCTTGTCTATTTGGTGTGCTTCCAGTTGGTTTTAGTTGTTGTCTCTCTTCTCGTGATATCTTGACATATGATAAAAACATGAACAAATTCATGGATGTGATTGCCTCCTTCTCTGTTTTGGTCTAAATGTGCATCATTTACTTTGCTGAAATTTCGCAGATTTCAGTTAGTACATAGCTGTTATCTTATGTTATTACGAATCTGATAGCTTAAGACTAGCCTAGCTCTACTTAACCATCGGCAGAAATGTTTATAATATCCTTTCTCTACTTCTTAGAAATTGGTTCTAAATGCAGATTGTGTCTATTCCTTAGAAACTATACGTGTTGTAATTGTTTGCTTCTTTTGCTAGGCTCAAAGGATGAATGAATACTCCTAAATCATATACTCCATATCTAACTTCAAATGAATCTTAGAAAGATATTAAGTTGTAAAAATCATGTCTACTAATGTGTTTGTTGGTTTAAGTTGATTCAAATTTGTTTTACCAGGCGACTATGTGAAGTTCATTTTGATTTGTTCTTCATAAGTTTGAAGCCCATTTGGAATTAAGACACTAATTCTATCTCTTTTCTTTTTCTTTCTTTTGAACATGTACACTCGGGAG
>JAJONZ010028269.1:0-10723 GCA_029582445.1 Solanum paucissectum | reverse complement strand
TAAAGCACCCATTCGATTGAATTCCGGAATTGGTCCAGAAAATAAATTGCTTTGAAGACTAAGTGTACGCAGAGCAGGCATTTGTGATAATGCCTCAACGTCTATAATTCCAGATAAATTCGTTTCTGCAAGAAGAAGTCCAGTAACCATTTTTTTCTGACAAAAAACACCCAACCAACGTATATTTTTGTCACACGGATCCGTTCCAGGTTTCCAGGATTCCAATGACGCTGCATTTGTAAATGATTGTTTCAGCTTCAACAAAGCATCAGTATCGGAAACTGAAATTATTTTCACGGGGTAATTGATCAAGAAAACGGTGCAAACAAGGCATGTTTTGATCATAACACGAAAAATGTCCATGTTATTTCTTCAAAATTACTATATTTGTCCCCCTTATGAAGTAAATTTCTGGATTTTTCATTTGTTAACTAAGAGATAACAAAAGAAAAATTTACTTGTTTTTTTGTTAGGTAGAATTAGTATAATTTTTCTCCATTTTTGCATGTTGGGATGATGAAGGTGCAAAAGAGCCAGAGAAGCAAGGACCACATGAGACTTGAAGTAAGAAACAATTGATTAACCGTTATTATCGTCGAGTTTGTGTGCAGACATTCAACCTTGAATAACTGAAATCCTTGTTATATATATACATTATTTTTGTATTAACAAATAATTATTGGTATTACTATTAATATAGAAAATAAATTAGGCTAATGTGTAAATTTGGAATGTTTATTTACCTTTTATTACCTTATACATTCATCTAAGTTTTCTGTATTTTCTAGAAGGAAAAGGTTGTAAATTGAGGCTCCTTCCTTCTCACTTGTTAAGACTTGTGAGACATAAGTATTGTCATGTCACTTGTTTATTTTTTTATTTTTTTAAATTAGTGAGGTTATATCTTACGATATTTTTACTCTCTTTTACATAGTGTATTCAGTGAGGTTATTTTTGTTTGCAACAAATTTTAAAGTGACAGAAAATAAATTGCAATCACAATAAAATAAGAAGAAACATAATTTTATTGATAAAGATTGCGGGTACAATTTTATTCCTTCCTTGATTTTACTCTCCTAAGATTTATCCATGATTTGAGAGCCGTTAGTGGCGTATTTCTCGAACTAGGATAATTTAGATTTGACCTCTATATGAATACTTCATGACTTTTGTGAAATATTCAAGATCTTGATCTCTTTATGAATATTCCATGAATTTGTGGTGGAATTTTCGAGCTGTCTTTTAAGAGAATTTAGTATCTTTTATATAGGCATGAACTAGGGTTTAGGGTTGAGTAGCTTCTAAAAATTTTAATTGAAACTAAACACACTTTCTAGAGTCTCAATTCGAATTGAACACATCTTGTAGAGTCCCACAAAATTTCAATGTCTACTATTTCTTTTCGATATTTCTGACTCTCTCTAGACAGTGAAATTTTATTGATAAATCCATATTAAATTTTGGATTAATCCATAAATTCATGATATATTGACAAAATCAAATTACTGGTTAATAAAGTCGGATTAATATTTAAGTCAAAATATATGACTTAAATAAAGTCCAAATTACATTTGGGTCAGTCCATTAAGTTGACAAGACGAGCCCAACTTCTTCAAGCCCAAGGACCAAAATTGTTTGGACAAAAATATCCTTAAAACCCTAGCTCAAGCCTATATAAAGAGATCTTCATAAGACCAAAAGAGAAGAGGAAGAAAAAGAAGAAGACACATAAAAATACACAGAGAATCCTTGCTCTTCAGTGGTGATCGACAAGTCTTCCGCATAGAAAGAAGTCTTCGCTCCAAGTGTTGAGCCGCAAGTACAAAGAAGTCTTCGCTCCAAGTGTTGAGCCGCAAGTATTCCATCAAATCAGGAACATCATTGAAGAGAAGAATCAGGGGATTACATATATTTTCTTAAAGATTTTATAAAGATTATAACCTTCGCATAAATTCAAATACAAATATTGTTGTTTGCTTGCTATTTTCCTTTCCTGTTTGCTGTATTTCAGGATTGAAAATTTAGACGCTTACACTCCCTTTTATATAGTGTATAATATATTGCTTATCTCAGCATGACATTTGGTTATTTCGATTCTAACACTTGATTGAAAGTTTTTTCTGTTTTAATAAACTCTACATAGTAAAAATCTAAATTAATCTGACCAGTAAATATAGGGAATATATTCTTGAATTTATACCCCAAACTTGAAGTAGCTAACCTTAATTATAAACTTAATTTTGTCATGTTCTTCACTTATGAGTTATGTGCTATCCCATGAACTTTGAACAATTAAGTCCAATCATTCTCTTCCAAACGCTTTGCATTTCGTATCGTCCCGCCACTTAGTAATATAATTAAGAGGCTCTTCTCTTTTCGTATTAGTTGTTTATTTTTTTCTATTATATATCCCTGATAAGTGACAAATTATAAATAAAAAGAATAGTTCTATTAATTTATTGCTTCTTTTTTTGAAACCTTACAAATTTAATTAATTGTAATAGTAAAATAGAAAAAAAATTATAATTTGATAAGTAAGTTTTGACAATTATTTATATTAAGATGAATAACTAATATAGATAGGACGGAATATCATTTAGTCGAGAAACTACACCTTTGTGCCGCAACTAATTTTTTTGGCACATGAAGAATGTGTAGTCCGGTAGTTGAAATTGGAGTCACCTTTCTTACTTTGAAGAATAAGTGTTGTCTCTTCGCCTTTACTTTATTTTGTTTTGTTTTGTGGTGTGAAGAAATCTAAAAATATTTGTGAAGTACCCACCTCAATTATTCTGTTTATGCGCATTGAACTAAATTTTTAAATACATTATTTTATATCGTAGGCAAAGTAGGGAGTAGGGACAAAGTCACGTGGATGTAAAATAGGTACATTTGAATCCTTTGATGCAAAGACTACGAAAATGCGATTTATATTTTGAATTTAAAAAGAAGGGGTTGGGAGATATGCAACGTTAGTTTCTTAAATAACTTACAATTTCTTCACTTTTTTTGTATTTCTTAATTAGTGTCCGATATTTTTATGGGCTCGACTATTTTAAATTTGCACTGCTTAAGCCCCATTCGGAGAAAGAGCTCCTTATCAAGAATTTATCCATACTCAAAACTCGAATCCGAAATCTCTAAATAAAAGGGAAACAATTACATTCACAGCACCATATGGCTTACAATTTGATTTCTCAAAAATTCACTTATTAAGCAAAACCATCTTCTTCTTCTTCTCTTTTTTATTTTAAAAAAAAAATTATACTAAAACAAGAAAGTTTTTTATCTTTATCTAACACTATATATATACTACTTCAAAAGTCATTATCTTATTTGGAAAAAATCTGGTAAACATAAACATTTTATACACATGGAATTAAAGACTCTTTATCATTTAAAACTAATCCGACCATTCAACCCAAAATCCGAAGGTGTCCCTTGGGGGACGTCCGATAAAATTGGAATGATACAGAGAAGATTAGTATGGCCCTTGCGCAAGACTGACATGCACAAATTAAAAAATGGTCCAAATTTTTTTATTTTTTTTAAAAAAAACAAAACCCGATGACCTTTAAAAGAAAATAGAGTATCTCATTACTTGAATTTGGGAAAAGAAAATTGAATTAATGTATCATAATCATGACTAATTAAATCCAATTTTTAGATTTGTTTACTTAAATAGTAATGAAAAATTCATTTTGTTGTTGAAAGATATGCAAATTGGTCTTTAACATTAATTATTTTATATCTCTGAATTATCTTTTACTTCCTTCGTCCTAATTTATGTAAAAAATAATAATTTAATTTGTCTATAAAGAATGTCACTTTACTATATTTAGAAATAATTTAACTTTAAAATTATTTTTTACCTTAATGAAATAATTTATAGTGGCACAAATGTTTAAGCTTTATTTTAAACCACAAATTCAAAAATCCATTTTTTCTTATGAAATTTAATATCAAGTCAAACGATATCATATAAATTGAGACCGTTAAAATATGATATTTATAACTTAGCGGAGACAGTAATAGTCAATCTAATAGACCAAATTTGCAAAGCATGTTGCCTAAAGAAAATTATGAGTTATGAGTAAAATACATAAGTTTTCCCATTAAAAACTTTTATAGGTAGAAATGTACATATTATTGGTTCATATTTTGAAAGTTGAATACCAAAAAAAAAAGAAGTAGTGAACTTAAATGGTGAACCAATTTTGGCATCCTAGACAAGTTAGACCTTTAACTCGATCGTTTGGTAAAGTGTATTAGCAAAAATAATATATGTATTAACTATGTGTATTAATAGTCCCTTGCTTGGTACATTTTTTCATGGTATGTATAACTAAACACTATTTTGTATTGAGGAGTGTATTAGTAATACCATGAATCTCCAAGTATTAGTAATGCAAAGGAATTTAATACATGCATTAGCAATATGGTTAAAGACCCAATTACCCCTCAAAAGCACTTTTACATCTTTTTCACCATAATTGTGGAGGATATATTTGTATATAAATATTTTTATACAATGCATACTATTTTTATTACATCAAATCAAACAATGCATAAGAAATAATTTATGCATAACTAATGCAAGCATTACTAATACACTCTATTGTGCATTATTTTTATAACTCTACCAAACGACCCCTAAGTCGTTAAAAAAATTAATTATACGACTATAAAATATACGGAGAAGGGCCTAAAATGCCCCTCAAGTATTTGAATTGGTACAAAATTACCCTTCATCCACCTATCAGCCCTAAAATACCCCTGACGTCCACCTTTCAGCTCAAAAATACCCTTATGTCTAACGGATCATACTCATTAGGTGGATGAAGGGTAATATTGTACCAAATCTCATAGTTTAAGGGCATTTTAGGCCCTTTCCATTAAAATAATTTGAAATTACTTAATATATAAGCTCACATGATTGACTTGATTTTGAATTTCATAGTAAATTTAAAATTATAAAAAGGTTAGACATCTACTCTATACACTCCTCCCTCTCCGCCCCTTCACTTCCTATCTCTTCCAAAAAAAATATTTGGATCTTGTCCACCATTTTAAAAAATTTATCACAAACAAGAGAGAAAAAAAGGAGGAAAATAACGATGCATTCATATATAAATAATTAGTTCAATAAAAGATGACTTAATTAAGCAAATATGTACAAATATTATATTTTTCTTTTGTGTGTACCCAAAATTAAAAGTAAAAAAATAAAAATAATCATTTCTCGTATCCCCATCCTCATGCCATTATGACAATAATACTAATTAAAAGAATATAAATATGTGAGTTCATTTTAAATTTGAGTCCCGGATATCCTAATTAAGAACAAGAGATTAAAAAAAAGAATAAAAGAGAAAATAAACAAGACATTTGGATAATTGAGAGAAATTTTTATATTAATGAAAATAATAATTTTTTTAGATGGACAATAGTAGGGGTAAGTATGAATTTTAGTTGGATCCCCATTTATGAGTTGTGTTACGTTATAATAAATTGGGGTTAATTTAAAATAGGCTAATAGGAAGATATCATGTAATTAATTATTTTTTCAACTTTATTTTCAAGTGTATCGGGTCAAAATATGAATCATAAGTTGCTTTATAGAAAAAATAAATTATTTAAAATATTTTTTTTATTATTTATTTGAGAAGAGTTTAAATTTGGACCAATCACATTAAGCAATATAATAAATAAATATTTAATAATTTTACTTTAAGGGAGCTATTAAAAATAAGGGCAAATATGAGTCAAAGGATTAACATCGAGGGTATTTTTGAGCCGAAAGGTGGACGTCAGGGATATTTTAGGACCGATAGATGGATGGAAGGTAATTTTGTACAAATTCAAATACTTGAGGGGCATTTTAGACCCTTCTCCCTAAAATATATTGTTTTATTAAAAAAAAGACATTCTTAAGCAAACTTGATTATTGGTCTTTTTATTATGAAGCTAGTTTTGAGTGACTTATATTGTAAAAAAAATTGATAACTTTGATGTAATAAAATATAAATTAAGTGTGCACCTAAGAAATCAAATTTGTATAAAGATTAGGGTGAAATTCACAATATAATAAACTTTTATGTATGAAATTTCAAACTTTATAAAAATGACTATAGATTAATTTTAATATTAAGAAAAGAGAGTGAGGAGAAGGAGGGGCAACTAGCCTTCTCGTTCTATCACAAAATTATGATTGTGTAGTCAAAAACAACTTACCACGATTTTTATGTATATTGAATTGCCCTTTTTTGAAAAGGCTTTTAAGGATCGATTCACTTTGCATAAATTCAGTGAACACAAAAATATGATTATTTTGAAAAATAGGTATGAAGGCATTTGTTTGTGGGTGCATAAACAAAATGATGGCAAAGTTGAGAGGGGGTCCAACTTGCACAAGGGACCATTTATTTGTTGATACGAATCTAAAGAAATTTAAGGCCACGCAATTATAGCAAACGGACTAAACACGTTTCATTGCTAATACTAAAAGACAAATATGTCAAATCATTTGATTCGTCTATCCAATATAATCTATTTCAAACTCCTTTCTTATAGAGTAGTATTTTTTTCCAAGTTAGATTTATGTTTGATCATAATATTTCAAAATTTAACTTGAAATTTTAGAATTTTGAAAAAGTAGAAAATTAATAAAAATGTGTTTTTACTATAAATTACTCATAATAAGTAAAAAAATAACTCTAATTTATAATCATGACCAAATACAATTCTAACTTTTTTTCTTCAAAATTTACAATGAAACATGACCAAACGCTCATATCTAGGCATTTGGTCATGCTTTTTTTTTTCATTTTTCAAGATTTTTTTTTAAAAGAAGAAGTGGCTTCACCTCTCTCACTTCAAATTGCTTAAAAAAATTCAAAAAAAAAACTCAAATTTCAAATATCATCTTTCACTTTGAAAATAAAATTATGGGAAAAGGGTCAAAAATGCCCTTAAACTATATGAAAGGAACAAAAATGTCATCCATTTATAGTTTGGCTCAAAAATGCCCTTATCGTCAATACTTTGACTCAAAAATGCCCCTATAGTTAAAAAATGGGTCAAAAATCCCCTTTTTAGAATAAATATATTATATTTTTTCTTTTTAAACACATCTTCTTCCTAATTAAAATATTATTAAAGAACACTATTCTTGTTTTCTTTCTTCTAATATCACTTTAACAAATAAAATGTAGAAAATATTTTTTCTTCTTAATCTCATTTTATCAATTAAAATAGAATAACTTCATGTACCCTTTCGACAAATAATATATGTCATATATATAAGATCATAGTATATCCATCATGAATTTATATTTATATAACGATAAAAATAATGATATTAAAATAAGATTTATTTTCATTTTTTATTTTTTCTGAATTGAAGTAAGATAAATATTTGCTATTTTTATTTTTTTAAAAATTATTAGAAAAAGAATGTATTAAAAAGAAATTAATAATATATTAATTTGGAAATGAGCATTTTGACCCATTAAATAACAATAAGGGCATTTTGGACTAAATATTGACGGTAAAAGAATTTTTGGAACAAACGCCCACTTACTACTCCCTCCATTTACTTTTACTTGTCCGATGCATACATTACATAATCCTTAAGAAATAATCAAAATTTAGTCTTAGGTCTTGAGAACAATTTGGAAGATACATAATTAATGTTAAGGGTAAAAAAAAATATTATTAATATAATGAACAAGTAGAAGTGAATAGAGGGGAAACTAATAGTAAACGTTTGGATTCCCCAAATGTACGTTTCCAAACTTAGGTCCTATTTCAAAGGAGCTTTATTCAATAACTAATGTGATACTTTCATGTCCCTAATTACTTGTCCATTTTTTAATTGAAACACCTATTAAGAAATCAATTAATGATATAGTGAGTTTATCATTTTATCTCTATCAATTATAAAGTGGATGAAATTTAATTGAGGGTATAATAGGTAAAAAAAAAATTGTTCTTTTTTGATTTGTCAAAATGAACAAGTAATTAAGGACAACTATAAAAGAAAAAGTAGACAAGTAATTAGGGACAAAGGGAGTACTTAGCCAAAAGTTAGTGATATCTTTGTTAGGGAAAATAGTTTAGAATTTTTCGTGATACGTGATTCTTTTCTTTTATTTTTACAGAAGAAAATAGTTACTAATTTTCATAATATGTAGATTAGATTGAGTAATTGTTTTTTTTAAAAAGAAAATAATTTAATTACTTTAGTGCAAAAGTTGATGACCATATATATCAAATATTACTTTACATGCATAATGCAGGTTTAATTAAATTATAACGAAGTTCTTTTCTTGTTTATTTCTTTCATTTTATGTATAAAAATAAGTGTTTTGGTAAAAAAAAAAATAGCTTTGTATGTGTTAACAAGAATTACTATTGTAACCGAAAAACTTTTCTTTGATAGCGTTCCATAAAAAAAACTGAAAATATTTTTCTAATGAAAAATGAAAAAAGAAAGATATTTTTTCACTTGTTTTTGGAACAGATACCGCATAAATACGCATCTATGCGTTATTTTTTTCATTTATATTTATTGATAACTTTCAGTATTATGATTAGGCGAAATGGTTTGGTGGACCCTTATACTTGTATCAGTTTGTATTTTGAACCATTCTACTTATTCCTTTGTCATCTGGACCCTTAAACTCAATTAAAATAGGACTTTTAAGCCCCTCCAACCATGTGTGTAGCTCACTCTCCTTTATATAATTGACATGTCATATCCACGTCAGATATATTAATGCCACATCATAATTATTTCATAACTATTTTTAAAAATTATTTAATAAAATGTAAAATAATAACATTTTAATTTATTATTGACATTTCTAATTCTCCCTATTTTCACTATTTCACGACCAAAAACAACGGAGAAAGCCATCGCCGGCGTCGTCGCCATTTTTGCCGGCGAAATCACAGATACTTTCTTCCTCACCCGTCTTCATCTCCGCCGCACACCATCACTATTTTTCTTTCCTCCTCCAACCTCCACAGTAACAACAATCTAAGCCACCGCACAACTAGATCTGGCCACCGCACAACCAAATCTGGCTAAATTTTTCGTAATTCAACACCGACTACTATTTTCACACCCCAAATTGCTTACAAATACAATTTCACACCAACCTCTGCCATGAAACTCGTCGAAATCTACCCAAAATTCGATTGAGATTTTCTTGGGTTATCAAAATCGGTTGAAAAAAACAAGTTTAAGGGATTAGAAGGAGACGATTGGTGTAAAAGATTGAAGATGGGAAAGAAAAGGAAGTTTATAGCATCGATAGACTTCTTACTTAGAAAGATGACACCACCAGCGCCGCTTATCTCTCTCACGCCACTGCGATTCAGTGATCTCCGGCGAGCGCTGGTCTCCGGTGAATCAGTCGCTGGTCTCCGGCGAGCACTGGTTTTCGGTTAAACTGTGGAGAAGAAAAAAAAAGTTTTGGTCTGAAAATGGCCAAAAAGGAAGGGGTAGTGGGGAAGAAGAAATGACTTTTTTAATTAATTGTTTTTTTTAAAAAAAAATTCTTTTTTAATTTTAATATTTTTTTAACCTAAAAAAGTTATTCACTCGCCTTAAGGTGTGTGAAGTCACACACTTTCGCCAACTCAGCAATCTTAAACACACATAAGCTTGGTCAATGGTCAGAGAGATTTATTAAATTGTGTTTTATTGAGTTTAAGGGTGCAGATGACAAAGAGAAAAGTAGAAGGATTCAAAATACAAACTGATACAAATATAAGGGTCCATCAAACCATTTCGCCTTATGATTAAGGGCCTAAAAACCCAATTTTCTACTCCGAAGATTTTCAAGTCATTGACGAAGACTACCAAATCAAACCATTGAAGAACGAAATTAAGAGAGAGAAAGATTGGGGCGAACTTGAAGATTGGAACGAAATACATAATTTATCACATCATAATTTATATTCAAACCAAACGATTCCTAAGTGTGAAGTGAGCTTCTCTCATATAAAATCCATTTGTTCACAGGTAGTTTGAACAAAGAGAAAGAAGGTGAAGTGAGCTTTGATCTAAGATTTCTCCATTTCAATGGCTTGACCTCACTACATCCCTTTCTCTCTCTACAAAAACCCAACTCAAAGCTCTTTCTCTCTCTATCAAAACACATGAAGTCTCAATTCTTTTTCAGAGGTCTTAAACAACAGAATTAGCAGTTGAGGGATGGCACTAAAGTGAGTTCAAATCAACTTGTTTCCGGTTCAAAGTACTGATGTTACAGATCAGTAAAATGGGGTCGTAATTCGGTTGGAAAGAGAACCGGAATTTGTGAGTAATTCGGTTTTGGATGGGTTTAGTTAGTTTCAATGGGTTAATACGGAGGAATTGACACAGACATACAACTATTATATATAATTGACAATATATAGCCCAATATTAATTAGCAATTAATAGCCTAAAACAAAATTAGCATGTATTAGCCTAAAAGAAATAAAACCAACTTTTTATAGTTTTTTTCTTTTTATCATGTGTAACCAATCCGCATTAATTAAGGAGATGTGGGATTGTTTTTTCTTGCTTGTTTTTAACTCCTATAATTAAGGAAGTTAGCTTTTCAATTTCTTTAAATTCTTAAACTCAACTTTATTTAACCGTCTATTTTAAAAAAATAGTAACACAATTTACAGAAACATAAAGATATATTTGATTGTAATTTTATGA
>JAJONZ010028267.1:0-15246 GCA_029582445.1 Solanum paucissectum | reverse complement strand
AGAATTAATAACCAATTAGAATTTCATTCAAATTAGTCGTAGTGAAAGACATTTGCGATAAAAGACATTGTAAATTAAAGGAGGTGACACCAAAGTGTCAAATATCAAAGGGGTTTTTTGTAACTAGGACTAAGACAACAATATGAACAAGAAAATCAAGTATGGAGAAAAGTTCTTGAGATGTGACCGCAATACAAGTTGAGATAAATTGTTGGGTACATGCTTTCGATTGGAGATTTGCAAAATAATAGTGACTAGGCTAAGCTTTAAATGGAAATAAGTTCCCTCTCGGGCAACTTACCTCGTTTCAAATGTGTTCCTCTTGGACACCCATTTGCCGCATGAAGACCAGCCTACGCCTTACCTCACTCACTTTCTCCAGCTGAGTGTTAGGATATGAGACTAGAGCTCACCCTCTCGGGCTGAACCTCATGTCGACCCATTCCTTAGGCCATCAGTCTAGTGGTTTTGGTTTCGCGACCTCCCTCTCGGGCAAGCCGAAAACACATGGGTTGCTTTGTATTTGCAACTACAAAACCTTTAGATTAAACCACAACCACTAGGTGAAATCACCATTACAATACATCTAACCCATCAGCAAGCAAAACCCAACAAGAATATCAACCCATAGTTGCTAAATCACACCCCAAGAATGGAGGTTTTTAGCCACACATCAAGAGATAAGAAATTATACCTAACATGATAATGAAATCAACTGGGTATAAGAAATTAAACCTTGAATTAAGCAAAGGAAAGTGAATAGAGAAGACCCACTTCCAACTTGAGGAAGAAGAGCTCGTTTCTTCAAGTCTCCACCAAACCCTCTCCAAACTTGAGAGAAAAATATAAGCTAGAATATGTTCTAAAGTGAAAAAGTACTATATTAGAAATGTTTTTCCACTCCCTCTTCTAAAATTCTAAGTAGTATTTATAGTTTTCACAGATTGTGCTGCGGAGGATTTTTTGGCGACATTAGTCGAGATCGCCGATGAACTCGGCGATCCGCCTTTTGGTCAGCTCATCGCCATCAGTGTCTTGCCTTTTGCATCCTCGCATTCTAGATCATTGGGCGGTATAGTACTGCTTCGCGGAACTGATCGGTGACTCGTCGACTGCTTCTTTCTTCGCCTTTTGATCCATTTTCTTCAAGGATTCGCGTACTGGAACGAAGGGCGGTTCATGTCGTTTCGGCGACTCGCCCAGTTAAACTCGGCAATTCGCAGGACTCCATTTCTTGTTCTTTTCAACCCTATTTGCTCCGTTTTGCGCCTAAGTGTCCATGTTTCCACTAAAACTTCAGATACCTGAAACTTCAACATTTTAATCAGGTATTAAGATAAAACTAGCATTCGAGGACACTATTTCCATTAAAATAAAGCCCTAAATGAGTCCAATTTATGGACTCATCAAGTACCGGGGTTATTAAAGGGAAATTTTATTACTATAATATGATAGATTGTAATTCGAGAATGCCAACGCATATGGGCATTAGATGATGTATTTAGTGACTTGATTTCTTTTGTGTGGTTGTGTTTCTTTATTGAACCCGTATAATTGAGGTGATTATATGTCATAGCGACATTTGAGTTATTGAGATGTTGCATCATCCCTTTTTTTTATTGACATCTTATTGTGCACATGCATTGACATGAGACTGAGTGTGAGTAAAAGTCTAACATGTGGAGATCGTCCGTATTGAGATCGAGTTATGATTATAATTTGGGCACGTGGGGATCGTCCGTGCGAGGGAGAAGTTATGATTATAATTTGGGAACGTGGAGATCGTCCGTGCAAAAAATTGTTTGATTTTATGATAGTGCATTGAGATCCTCCGCACAGACACATGGAGATCGTCCATGTCGGTATATGGACATCGCGATCCCCCCATGTGTCATGAACTCTCAATGTATTTCTGAGGAGTATCATGTATATACGGTTGAGAGAGTATTGGCATTTGAGGCAAATCATTTCATGGTGTCACATTGCATTGTATTGCATCTCATTACATCTTTCATTTTTGTTTGAGTATGTGCTTAATTGATGAACATTTCTTGACATCGATTATCCCTATTTGATGGAAACTTGGTTAATAGGTATAAGGTGGACTTGTAAAATTAAAGAATTATCTTCTTACATATATACTCCTATCACTACTTCTTCGTTGTCGGTATATGAGATATACTGGGTACACGTAGTTTCGTACTCATACTAAACTTGCTGCACTCTTTTGTGGTACAAAATTGTATTTCAAATTTGAGTGCATTTCTTGGAGCTTGTGTAGCACCTCGCAAGTTGAAATAACTAGGAAGAAGCTAATAATTGAAAACAGTCATTTTTGGAAAGAATGAAAATCTGGAAATTTGTTTAAGTTAGGAAGAGTCGGGTTTTGGTCAACTTAAAATGGCCATAACTCCTAGCTCAGGATGATTTAGGTGTATTTCCAGATATGGTTGGAAAGCTCTTCGAATGATATTTCCAAAGCCTTCGAGTTTGCGCGATTCTGAGTTCGTATGAGTAAGTTATGCCCTTTGGAAGTTGGGTTGTTGGATTAATGAAAGTCTAATCCGGATTTTTGGAAAGGTAATTTAGTCCTTTTCTTACCCAATTAATTTAATTCATTTTAGTGAATGAATTAAGGGTCAAATCAGAAGGAGATCAGTTAAATCAATTGGAAATTCGCGCTAGGGCTTGGAGAAAAGAGAAAAGAGGAGAAAGGAGAGGAAAAGCTCAAGGTTCGCCAAGAACGATCAATTTTGGTTGTGGATTCGCCAAGGAATTCATCTTACAAGGTATGTGAGTCTCTCACAGCATTGAGTTCGTTCACCCACGCGTCAAGCATGTTTAGTTCAGCAAAATTTGTCCTTAAAGAGTTTGAAAGTTGATGTTCTTGACATGTGTTCTTGAATTTGAATGTTGTTCATGAATTGGGATGAATTGAGGAGTTTCTGAGATCTTTGAGTCGAATTATAGAGTTGTGTTGAGTTAGATTCTTAGGTACATATGTTGGGTATCTGAATCTAAAGAGTTATTGAGAAAAATATTCAAATTTAGGCAATTAGGGCTGTAAAACGGAGAAGGAAAAAGTCGAGTATGATCTGGGACGCAAGTCCACGTCGCGGACTTGCTCCTGCAATGACCAAAAAGTTACTCCGCATCGCGGTTAAGACGTGGACTCCTCTGTCTCAAAATTTAATTTTGCGAGTAATTATTTAAAACACCTCTGCATCGCGGACTTGCTCCAAGACGGTGATTTCGTGACTTTTCTCTTGTTTAGCTATTTAAGATCATTCCTAAACATCATGTGATCCTTCCTATCATAAATCAAAATCCTTGAATCCATAATTCAATTCAAAGACCAGTTAAGAGTCAAGTCAAGAGTAGTTAAGATCAAAGTCTAGAGAAGTTCTTAAAGTTTTCCAAAAGTCTTTTGCAAACGGTTAACTTTGTTTTAAGACTTAAGTTTTGAGTTCAATAAAGAGTAAAGCTTGAAGTTCATTTCTTCAAAAGTATATGGGGACTGTATTCCCAAAGGGTTTAAAATGTTTTCACATTTAAACAAGAAAGGAAACCTCGATTTCCAAAGAGCCTTCGGGCTAGTTTTTAGAAAAGAGTAATCGCTCTCTAAATGAAGCAAAAGGGGAAACTTTGATTTCCAAGATAGCATTTGAGCTAAGTTTTTTAGCACTAATCTCAAATCACAGAAGAAGTATGTTTTTAAATATAAGAGCTAATATCAAATTTTTGGGAGTAGTATTGAGCACCAATATGGGGGAGAGTTCAGACAACTCACAATCCCTATAAACCATGTAGCCATCATGGGTAGAAAAGGGTCATACTTTTTAGATGATTCCTTTAGTGTTTTTTAGCATAGACTAGTGGATCCTCTTAGTAATTCAGGTTCTATACCCCCGACAAGGTATAGGACGGCCCTGGCAGCGTGAGGCAAAACCATGTATCATCACAATAACTCTTACGTGATGATTGGCGGTTAGAGAAACTCTCACAGAAGTTATTGTATTCTTATATACACAGTATTTGTATTTTTACATACATTTCAGAGTTATATGTATCTTTGCATATACACAGAGTTGACATCATGTTCTAAACATCTTTTCTTTTTATTGCATTTTTTTAAAACTGCTTTATATTGAAATGAATTCAATTATGTTGAGTTGAGTTGAGCCATGTAATTTCTTCAGTTTCTTTCAAATTCTTTTCAAGCCTATGTTTTATTTAGCATTCCAACTCGCATACTCGTACAATTAATGTACTAATGCCAGTTGGCCTACATCGTATTATGATGCAGATACAGGTAACTAGGATCGACATGCAGCGCATCGTTGATCCAGTGAACACTCCAGAGTCGGTTGGTGAGCCTCCTTGCATTTTCGAGGACTCCCTTTATTGCTTTCAGTTATTTCATTAATTCATTAAGATGTCGTGGAGTTTGTCCTGACATCCGTCTTAGTTGTTCTAGAGGCTTCATAGACAGTCAGATGTAGTTCTTTAGTCTTTTCATTTCATCTTATGTTAAGACTTGAGTTGCCATTTTTGGCCAAGTTGAATGTTTGACTTTTAAGCATTCCCATTATTTTCTTTATTCAAGTGAGTTTAATGTTTGCTCATTATAAGTATGAATATAGTCTTCCGTTGAGTAAGTAAGTCAGGCCAAGGGTTCGCTTGAGACCAGCAATGGTCTTCGAGTGCCAGTCCGGCCCAGGGTGTAGGCTCGGGGTGTGACAAACTTGGTATCAGAACATAGAGTTCAAGAGTCCTAGGGAGTCTATGAAGTCGTGTCCGTAGAGTCCTAGTTATCTTTGTGAAGCACGCCACATCTATAATTAGGATGCTGCAACATTTAGGAAATTTTTTCATTTTTTTCACACTCATTTCGTGCGTTAGAGTTTGATCTCTAAAAATTTTCCTTCTAATTCATGCCTGGGTGTGTTTTCATATAATCATGCCTCCACGAAGAGTAGTCAGGGGTCATCTAGCTTGGAGGAATGTTGAGGAACAAGAGTTACCGAATGCACCTGAAGTGCAATCGCAAGGGGAAGTCACTAATGATGAGTTCTGTGAGGCTATCCGAATGCTAAGTCAGGCTGTGACAAACCAGGTTGGGCAGCAAAGGGGAGCTCGACAAGAAGGGGCTGACACTTCAAGGATTCGTGAGTTTTTGAGGATGAACCCTCCAAGTTTCATGGGTTCGAGCACTGCAGAGGATTCGAAATTTTTTGTTGAGGAACTGAAGAATGTATTTGATATGATGCATGTTATTGACACTGAGCGAGTTGAACTAGTTGCATATCAACTGAAGAATGTCGCTAGGACTTGGTTTGATCCGTGGAAAGAGGGTAGAGTTGAGGATGCACCACCTGCGAGTTGGGCCTGTTTTGAGGAAACTTTCTTGAGGCGTTTCTTTCCCCGAGAATTGAAAGAGGCCAAGGTACGTGAGTTCCTCACACTTAAGCAAGATTCTTTGAGTGTTCATGAATATGGGTAGAAGTCCACCCAATTGTCCCGGTATGCTCCGAAAATGGTTGCGGACATGTGGAGTAGAATGAGCTTATTTGTTGCTGGGTTGGCTCATCTGTCGAGTAAAGAAGGTAGGGCCGCAATGCTGATAGGTGACATGAATATCTCAAGGTTGATGATCTATGTGCAACAGGTAGAGGAAGAAAATCTGAGGGATAGATAGGAGTTTAAGAACAAGAGGGCCAAGACATGTAATGAGTTCGGGCAGCAGAAGAGTAATGCCAACCGGTAATCTTTCCAACAAAAACAGAATGGACCTGCTCCATCATCAGCTAGTACACCTGGACCTAAGAACAAAGGTGAGTAGAATAATCAGAACTTCAGAGCTAAACCTGCTTATTCTAAGGGTAGCGTGGCACAAGGGGGTAGTAAGCCTCCTGCATGCGCCAAGTGTGGTAGGAACCACTCAGGTACTTGTCGTGATGGCTCTACTAGTTGTTTCAAGTGTGGTCAGAATGGGCATTTCATGCGAGAGTGTCCAAAGAACAAGCAGGGAAATAGTAATGGGGGCAATAGATCCCAATCTTCATCAGTTGCTCCACCATACAAGGCTACACCTAGAGGAGCTACTTCTGATACTGACAGGGGAGCAAACCGCCTCTATGCGATCACTAGTCGTCAAGAGCAAGAGAACTCTCCAGATGTTGTCACTGGTATGATTAAAGTCTTTACTTTTGATGTTTATGCTTTGCTAGACCCAGGAGCAAGTTTATATTTTGTAACCCCTTATGTTACAAATAAGTTTGATGTTCTTCCTGAGAAACTTTGTGAACCCTTCTGTGTTTCTACACCTGTTGGAGAGTCTATTCTAGCAAAAAGAGTCTATCGTGATTGTCCTTTTTCCGTCAATAACAAAAGTACCATGGCTGATTTAGTTGAGTTAGACATGTTAGATTTTGATGTCATTCTGGGTATGGACTGACTTCATGCCTGTTATGCATCAATAGATTGTAGAAATCGAGTTGTCAAGTTCCAGATTCCTAATGAGCCAGTCATAGAGTGGAGTAGTAGTTCAACAGTGCCTAAGGGTCGTTTCATTTCGTACCTTAAGGTGAGAAAGTTAGTTTCAAAGGATTGTATCTATCACTTAGTCCGATTTAATGACTTTAGTGTTGAGATACCTCCCATTCAGTCAGTTCCTATAGTACAAGAGTTTCCAGAAGTCTTTCCAGATGATCTACCTGGAGTCCCTCCTGAGATAGAAATAGACTTCGGCATAAACATCATTCCAGATACTCGTTCTATCTCTATTCCGCCATATAGAATGACACATGCAGAGTTGAAAGAGTTAAAAGAGCAGTTGAAAGATCTTTTAGAGAAAGGTTTTATTCGACCAAGTGTCTCACCTTGAGGGCGCTTCGGTCTTATTTGTGAGAAAAAAAGATGGTTCCCTTAGGATGTGTATAGATTACCGTCAGTTGAACAAGGTTACCATCAAGAATAAGTATCCTCTTTTGGGAATTGATGATCTTTTCGATCAGCTTCAGGGTGCTTCCTGTTTCTCGAAAATTGACCTTAGATCAGGCTACCATCAGTTGAAAGATAGGCAATGTGATATTCCAAAGACAACATTCAGGACCCATTATGGTCATTATGAGTTCTTGGTCGTGTCCTTTGGTTTGAATAATGCACCAGCAACGTTCATGGACCTTATGAATAGAATCTTCAAACCTTATTTAGATATGTTTGTTATCGTCATCATTGATGACATACTAATCTATTCAAGGAATGAAGAAGATCATGCTAGCCATCTCAGAATAGTTCTTCAGACTTTGAAAGATAAGGAGTTGTATGCCAAGTTCTTTAAATGTGAGTTTTGGCTTGAGTCTGTGGCATTTTTGGGCCACATAGTTTCTGGTGATGGAATTAGAGTTGATACTTAGAAGATAGAGGCAGTGCAGAATTGGCCTAGACCCACATCTCCGATTGATATTAGGAGTTTCTTGGGTTTAGCTGGCTATTATAGAAGGTTTGTACAAGGGTTCTCGTCTACTTCGTCTCCTTTGACCAAGTTGACTCAGAAGACAATTAAGTTTCAATGGTCTGAAGCTTATGAGAAAAGCTTTCAGGAATTAAAGAAGAGGTTGACTAATGCCCCAGTTTTGACCTTACCAGAAGGTACTCAAGGTTTTGTGGTGTATTGTGATGCATCTAGAGTTGGCTTGGGTTGTGTATTAATGCAGAATGGCAAGGTTATAGCTTATGCCTCCAGGCAGCTGAAAGTTCATGAGAACAATTATCCAACCCATGACTTAGAGTTGGCTGCTGTAGTATTCGCTTTGAAGATATAGCATCATTATTTGTATGGTGTTCATGTTGATGTATTCACTGATCACATGAGCCTTCAATATGTGTTCACTCAGAAAGAGCTTAATCTCAGACAAATGAGGTGGTTAGAATTACTCAAGGATTATGACATGAGTATTCTTTACCACCCAGGTAAGGCTAATGTTGCTGCTGATTCCTTGAGCAGGTTGTCTATGGGTAGTATCGCCCATGTTGAGGAAGAAAAGAAAGAGTTGGCGAAAGATGTGCATAGACTTGTACGCCTGGGAGTCAGACTAATGGATTCCACAGAAGGAGGAGTAGTTGTGATGAATGGGGCTGAATCATCCTTAGTGTCAGAAATGAAAGAAAAGCAAGACCAAGATCCCATTGTGCTTGAATTGAAGGCAAATGTTCATAAGCAAAAAATATTAGCTTTTGAACAAGGGGGAGATGATGTATTGAGATATCAAGGTAGGTTGTGTGTACCAATAGTGGATGGACTCCAAGAGAGGAACATGGATGAAGCTCATAGCTCCAAATATTCCAATTATCCGGGTTCCACAAAGATATATCGTGATTTGAAAGAGGTGTATTGGTGGAATAGCATGAAGAAGGGCATTGCAAAATTTGTTTCTAAGTGTCCAAATTGCCAACAAGTTAAAGTAGAGCACCAAAGTCCCGGTGGTTTGGCTCAGAATATAGAACTTTTGAAATGGAAGTGGGAAATGATTAATATGGACTTCATCACAGGTTTACCAAGGTCTCGCAGACAACATGATTCTATTTGTGTGATTGCCAATAGAATGACAAAATCAACCCATTTTCTGTCGGTAAAGACTACCCATTCAGTAGAAGATTATGCCAGGTTATATATTCAGGAGGTGGTAAGACTTCATGGAGTCCCAGTTTCCATTATTTCAGATAGAGGTGCACAATTTACTACACAATTCTGGAAATCGTTTTAGAAAGGTTTGGGTTCAAAGGTGAACTCAAGTACTGTCTTTCATCCTCAGACAGATGGGCAAGCAAAACGCACTATTCAGACATTAGAAGATATGTTGAGAGACTGTGTGATTAATTTCAAAGGTAATTGAGATGATCACCTACCCCTTATTGAATTCGCTTACAACAATAGTTACCATTTTAGCATCCAAATGACTCCATATGAAGCTTTTTATGGGAGAAGATGCAGATCTCCTATTGGATGGTTTGAAGTTGGTGAAGCTGGGTTGATAGGACCAGATTTAGTTCATCAAGCTATGGAGAAGGTGAAATGATCCAAGAGAGGTTGAAAATGGCGCAGAGTCGTTAGAAATCCTACATTGATGTTAGGAGAAGGGCGTTAGAGTTTGAAGTAGATGATTGGGTATATCTAAATGTTTCACCCATGAAGGGTGTTATGAGGTTTGGCAAGAAGGGGAAGCTTAGTCCCCGGTATGTTAGTCCTTACAGAATTTCCAAGAGGATTGGCAAAGTAGCTTATGATTTGGAGCTACCACAAGAGTTAGTAGCGGTTCATTCGGTATTTCACGTCTCCATGTTAAAGAAGTGCATGGGTGATCCTTCATTGATCATACCAACTGAAAATATTAGGATCAAGGATATCTTATCTTATGAAGATATTCTTGTTCATATTCTAGATCGCCAAGTTCGCAAGTTGAGAACAAAAGAGGTAGCCTTTGTCAAAGTCCTTTGGAGGAACCAATTTGTTGAGGAAGCTACTTGGGAAGCTGAAGAGGATATGAAGAAGAGATATAAACATCTCTTTGAATCCGGACAAAAATGCAGACCAAGGTACAAATTTTCTTCTTAGTACTCTTTAAATTATGAGTGAGCATGTTGTTTGTTTTCATTTACTTGATTGGGTGTTTGAACTTGATGTTACCACCCTTAGCCTAGTAGCAGTAATCTCATTCGAGGCCGAATGTTCCCAAGGGGGAGATATTGTAACATCATGCAAGTTGAAATAACTAGGAAGAAGCTAATAATTGGAAACAATCATTTTTGGAAAGAATGAAAATTTGAAATTTGTATAAGTTAGGAAAAGTCGAGTTTTGGTCAACTTCAAACGATCATAACTCCTAGATCAATATGATTTAGGTGTATTTACAGATATGGTTGGAAAGCTCTTGGAATGATCTTTCCAACGCCTCCGAGTTTGAACGATTCCGAGTTCGTATGAGTAAGTTATCCCCTTTGGAAGTTGGGTTGTTGGATTAAGGAAAGTCTAATCCGGATTTTTGGAAGGGTAATTTAGTCCTTTTCTAGAAAAGAGAAAAGAGGAGAAAGTAGAGGAAAAGCTCAAGGTTCACCAAGAACGATCGATTTGTGCTGTGGATTCGCCAAGGAATTCATCTTACAAGGTATGTGAGTCTTTCATAGCATTTGGTTCATTCACCCACGCGTCAAGCATGTTTAGTTCAGCGAAATTTATCCTAAAAGAGTTTGAAAGTTGATGTTCTTGACATGTATTCTTGAATTTGAATGTTGTTCTTGAATTGGGATGAATTGAGGAGTTTCTGAGATCTTTGAGTCGAATTATAGAGTTGTGTTGTGTTAGATTCTTAGGTACATATGTTGGGTATTTGAATCTAAAGAGTTATTGAGAAAAATATTCGAATTTAGGCAATTAGGGCTGTAAAACGGAGAAGGAAAAAGTCGAGTATGATCTGGCACGCAAGTCCACGTGCGGACTTGCTCCCCCAATGACCAAAAAGTTTCTCCACATCGCGGTTAAGACGCAGACTCCTTTGTCTCAAAATATAATTTCACGAGTAATTATTTAAAACACCTCTGCGTCGCGGACTTGCTCCAAGATGGTGATTTTGTGACTTTTCTCTTTTTTGGCTATTTAAGATCATTCCTAAACATCATGTGATCCTTCCTATCATAAATCAAAATCCTTGAGTCCATAATTCAATTCAAGGACCAGTTAAGAGTCAAGTCAAGAGTAGTTAAGATCAAAGTCTAAAGTATATGGGGACTATGTATTCCCAAAGGGTTTAAAATATTTTCACATTTAAACAAGAAAGGAAACCTCGATTTCCAAAAGAGCCTTCGGGTTAGTTTACAGAAAAGAGTAACCGCTTTCTAAATTAAGCAAAAGGGGAAACTTTGATTTTCAAGATAGCCTTTGAGCTAAGTTTTTGAGCACTAATTTCAAATCACAGAAGAAGTATGTTTTTAAACATAAGAGCTAATATCATATTTTTGGGAGTAGTATTGAGCACCAATATGGGGGAGAGTTCAAACAACTCACAGCCCCTATAAACCATGTAGCCATCATGGGTAGAAAAGGGTCATACTTTTTTGATGATTTCTTTAGTGCTTTTTAGCATAGACTAGTGGATCCACTTAGTAGTTCAGGTTCTATACCCACGACAAGGTATATGACGGCCCTGGCAGCGTGAGGCAAAATGTTGTATCATCAGAATAGCTCTTACGTGATGGTTGGCGGTTAGAGAAACTCCCACAGAAGTTATTGTATTCTTATATACACAGTATTTATATTTTTACATATATTTCAGAGTTATATGTATCTTTGCATATACACAGAATTGACATCACGTTTTAAACATCTTTTCTTTATATTGCATTTGTTTTAAACTGCTTTATATTGAAATGAATTCAGTTATGTTGAGTTGAGTTGAGTTGAGCCAGGTAAGTTCTTCCGTTTCTTTCAGATTCTTTTTCAAGCCTATGTTGTATTTAACATTCCAACTCGCATACTCGTACATTCAATGTACTGATGCCAGTTGGCCTGCATCGTATTATGATGCAGATACATGTAACTAGGATCGGCATACAGCGCATCGTTGATCCAGTGAACACTCCAGAGTCAGTTGGTGAGCCTCCTTGCCTTCCGGAGGACTCCTTTTATTGCTTTAAGCTATTTTATTAATTCATTAGGATGTCGTGGGGTTTGTCCCGACATCCATCTCAGTTGTTCTAGAGGCTTCATAGATAGTCATATGTAGTTCTTTAGTTTTTTCATTTCATCTTATGTTAAGACTTGAGTTGCCATTTTTGGCCAAGTTGAATGTTTGACTTTTAAGCATTCCCAGTATTTTCTTTATTCAAGTGAGTATAGTGTTTGATCATTATAAGTATGAATATAGTCTTCCGCTGAGTAAGTAAGTCAGATCAAGTGTTCGCTTGGGACCAGCAATGGTCTTCGAGTGTCAGTCCCGTCCAGGGTGTAGGCTCGGGGCGTGACAGGTTGAGTCTGAGTTTGGATTATGTTGGAGTTGTGGTGAGCTGCTTCGATATTCTGCGGCCCATTCCTTCATCTATCGTTATTTCTTTAGGTTGTGTGGGTATTTTGATAGGATATTTCTTATGTATAGACTTGTTAAATAGTTAGAGACTTGTATTGACTTTTAGAAGCTCTTGTACTTATGACACTTAATCTTGGGTTGTAGTTTAGTTTTCCGCAGTTAATACTTATGAAGACTTAGTTGTTGGCATATTCTACTTGTCGCTCATTTTTCCCATATTTATATTAAATAAGATTGGTAAAAGTGTTGGGTTGGCTTACCTATCGATTGGGAATATAGGTGCCATCACGGCTTGTAATTTTGGATCGTGACAATACGATTGTTACAAATTCTGATACGTTTTTGTTAATTAATGTTTGTTCTTCACTACGTGATTTAAACTTCAGAATTTATTGTTTCTACAAAGTTTTGTTATCAGGAGTATTGGTTTAGAATACAGGTTCTTCACTACGTGATTTAAACTTTGGAATTTACTGTTTCTATAAAGTTTTGTTTTCAGTAGTATTGATTTAGAATACAAGTAGCATAAGAATATTGTATTTGATAGTGAAAAAAATTATTGAACAATATTGAATGTAAAAAGATACAACTCTTTACGTTTCTCTTCTTAGATAATTCATGCATATATAGGTGGTTCTTAATTCTTATGCCACAACTATCTATTATATTATAGTAGTTAGATTACATCCTAATCATTAACTATTCTAGGGATTAAACTAATATTTGGATTACACCATATACAGGTTGTTGGTTTTCTGATTAGTCCATACTGTAGCAACGCATATATTAAGGGCAATACATCCTTTGTTACTTGCACTAAATTTAAGAAAAAACATTATAGACTTAATAAATTAATGATCTAAAATATATTTTTGAGATTATTTGATTATAAGTTCTAATTAAAGGTGAAATTAATTTTTTTCATACGTGTCATTTTAGTGGGCCACACTCACAATCTCCCGATATATGATATGACTAGTGAACATTTTCGTGCTTCGTGCGGTTATAAAAACTATTTATAAATTTAGAAACGAACTTCATACATATCCTTACAAAATCAATAATATACATTAAAAAATTTCTTCTAATAAAATAAAGTAAAGAATGAAAATGAAAAGTAAAGGTAAATATAAGTAGAAATTAATTGTATTTTAATATCGTTTCTTAGTTATTATTTTTTAATATTTTTTTTCTATTACCGTATCTAATCTCCCCCTCATTTGTTCATATCCTAAATAATAAGCTCTAGTTTAGAAAATAGGTCACTTTCTCTCGATTTTTCATTAGTTTCTTCTTGATTATCTCCGTTTTCTTACCCTCTCTTATCCTACTTCCTCTTTTTATTTTTACGGATTGTTACTTCCTTCGATCCTTCCTATATTTATTTACTTATTTATTTTCATTATTTTCTTGTTTCCCTTATTCTTGTTGTTAGTAAAAAATTACGCTTTATTTTTGAATAGTCAATTTTTAATACTTTTTTCTACTTTAATATTCTCATCACCTATTTGAAATCTAACATCTTTAATCTTTCCTTTTATTTTATGGTAATTATCTTTCCCTAATTAATTGAGTAATTATTTAATCAAAGTTAGATTTTTAAATCAAAATGATAGGTACTAACACATTAAAGAGATCGACTTGAATACAATAATTGATAGTTAATAGTGGAGCAATTGGAAAAAATGAGTAACATATATTCAGGAGAAAAATTTGAAGTAGTGACTTTTGATTTTTTGAATTTTTTTGTTTTAATAATACCAACAGATTTAAAAAAATAGGAAAATGGTAAAACCAAAATGAGGAAAAGAAGAAGAAAAATATGGTTATTGGCAGAGTTATAATATCACTTTATCTATGCCCAACTATTTATAAATATATATAGATATTAATTTTAAATTTCAAGTTACCATACATTTGGATAAATTAAAAAATTGTGGTGCTCATTCAATTCAAGTTTGTTTGATTTGTTAAACTATTGATAATAACTTATATTCAGATTACTCATGTAAAATACAAATACAAATTCAATTCATATTAAAATGAGATTATTCGAATTTAAAAATAGCTAGTTCAACGTAATTCACTCTTTTTTATTGGAACTAAATTTGAAACTTTAAATATGTCAAAATTAAGTTTGATTTCATTTCTCGGCCAATCAATTTTATAGAGAAGAAAATATAATTTTATTGGTATTGTTTTTAAAAACTAATTAAGATCATGCCTTTGGATATCTAAATGTTTTGAGAAATAATATCAATGAAAGCAATAATAAACTAAAGTCTATATGGTGATGAGATATCAGTTTCCTTTCAATGTTCTTATTCATGAACAATTTATTATTTTCGAAACCACCTATGAAAATACACAAAGAAAAAATATTAAATAAAATAATGAACAAAAAAAAGAAAATTAAACCAACAAATTAAAAGAAACAAAACACATATACGATGTGTATCAAGTAAAACTGAATCTTAAAAATATTTAATTAATAATAGCTACAATACAAGCATAATCAAAAAGATATATTTGAGATACTCATAATAAGTAGTTTGATAAGAAGTCTATTTGAATAGATGTTGTAGCTTGTTGATACATTTTTCATTTCACTTTATGCAAAAAATGAAACAAATTCAACAAAAAATATACTTAACAATCAAAGAAAAGATATATTGCTTAGAAATCATAACAATAAACGTCCATGCATAAGAAAATTTTAAGAAGAGATCATAATATACCTAGAATCATGTATAACCACTAATAAGTAAATCACATTACTTTGATTTCATATAAGAGGATTTGTTAATATAATTATCTAATAAAAATAATAATTAAAATTACCTAATCTATATATATATATAAAGCTGAATATAGACAATTTGATGTGGCACCTCTCTATGGCCAGCATTTTCATTTATCTTTTATCTCCTTTTTTTGAAGTTTTATATTTATTTTCTATTTTTTATTTGTATTTTAAAAAAACTAAAAGCATTTAAATGAATTACCCAATTAATCATGTTCTTTAAAACTTTCCTCACACTAATATACATTTAAGTAAATGGAACATGAAAAGACCAAAAACTTTTCATTTTTCATAACTGTTTATATTATTTAGCCTATAAAATAAATATATTTGAGTATTTCTAACCAACAACAATGAACTCCT
>JAJONZ010028266.1:0-13597 GCA_029582445.1 Solanum paucissectum | reverse complement strand
CAAATTAGTGAATTCCAAAAGCTTCTTTCAATAGTGAAGTGTACATTGATATTCACAACACCATGTGACAAAATAGTTTACTACAAAAGAAAAAAAAACATGATTTTACTTTAAGTTGACACCAAAACAAATGTCTTTCAAGTCAAGTAGTTAGAGAAAAAGATGCACAAACTTTCTAATAAAATCCATAGATTTATTTTTAAAAATCCCTCCAAAATTCCAATTATATCATGAGATATTTGGCACTTAATTTTGAATCATCCAACTGAAATAACTACCTTTAACTGTCATTTCATGTTTAAAAGGCTGGTGGCCAATCAAAACTCTAAAAGTCTACATCATTTTTTAGTCATATAAAAATGTACTAGAAAACCAACAAACTTTATCATAAGATTTTGTATGAACCATTAATGTGTACAGTACTCCAAAAGTTGTCTATGTAAGTGCATTTGGTTCATGTATATATCTAACTTCTCAATTTCTTCACATGGGCTTAATTAGCATAGCAGAGTATCGGTTTATTATCACAATTTTTTCTTACAAGTTGGTTTGGATCTTGATGAGCTTATTGAGTTTAAATATATTTACTTTAATATATGACAATATTCTATTATCACAATTCGACTTCTAAGTAGATCTGAAACTTAAACGATGAGGATTTCAACACTTATTTTTTGTCACAAATTGATATTTACTTTGATATATAGCAATATCGATCTATTATCATAATCTCACTTGTAAATATATTTCATTGGAAACTTGAACTTGAGGGTTTCAACACTTACCTTTTGTCTCAAATTGATAGTTACTTTGATTTATATTAGTATCGATCTGTTATCATAATTTGACTTGTAAGTGCGCAGTTCTTGAACTTGAACTATGATGATTTTAAAGCTTAATTTCTTGCATCAAATTGATGTTTACTTTAACTTGTACGCTTTTAAAATAGTTATATAATAGCATCGATAGTTCCAAGAATCGTCCGCTTATTTGTCCCTCGAATTATGTTACACTTTTGGTTTCACTTTTTTTATTGCATATTATTTTTGGCTTATTAATTGGTGATGGATTTATTTTGTGATTATGATAATAGGCTACGTAACTAAGTTATAATTAATATAATTTTTTTTCTTTGTTGCATTTAGTTGAAAACATGAATTCAATTGAGATGAAGATTAGAGGAGAGCTCGAAAGGGATGTTGAGAGGGATTTAGAGGATGAAATTAAAGAAGGAATTTGCCAATTAGCACTAAGATTACATAAGCTTTACAAACATCAAGAGGAAAGGAACACAAAGAAATCAATTGATGATCATGGTACAAGAGATAATACGCGAGGTACAAATACTAAAGCACTCTCTGAAGTGAACATAAATATTAAGATGGAAGGAGGGACTAAGATTGAAATAAAAGAAACCAAGAAAGAAGCACGTCGTCCGAGCTCAAGTAAGGTGCAGCGAATGGTTCGTACTCGTCCATCAAAATTTGACTGGACACAGAGTTTAAGGTCTGGACAGACTCCCATCACTGGTTATGATAAGATCGATACTTCCAAAAAACAGGTTAAAAATATTATCAATGGTCAACGAAATGTTAAATTCATCGAAAGTGTGGGGAAAAAATCTACTAGAGGTTTGAAGTAGAGGGAAGGGAGTTTAAAAATTGGAAGTCAATAACACAATTTTATTGTTGTTTTGGTTTTTTCCTTGACCTAACTTTGGGATTTTGTTCTTGTTTGATTTAGTAGGGTTACTTATATGTTGTGTGATATAATAAGCCTCAATGAATGGCATTGACGATGATACATTTGTTGTGATTTTTATGGGATTTGAGGATTGAAGTACTAATAGGTCTTGAACACAGCGATCCAATATATATTTAAAGTTTATGAGTTTTGAATTTGAAAATTACTAATTCTGAAATTTATCACATGTATATATATTCAGTGAATATCTCAAAAATTATATAGGATTTAGATTAAAATTGTTGTGTTCTACCTAACCCTTACTTCTCATGATAGCTCCGAGTCCGACCATAATCTCAAAATATCATTTTCACTTAAAAAAAATATTAAATTTGCAATAAGAGAACCCTGCACTAAAGGAATGTGTATATCAAACTAATAATTGAACGATATGCGTTTGTTTATAAACTTCTACTCTTCAAAGTTTAATTAATATGTATTTATATATCATTAAATCACATAATCATAATAAGTTGATATCATTTCAACATGTTGATTTTTAGCATAAACAAAACATTTTTTTAAACCAAAATTTTTCTAAAGTTTCCAATTCAGCAGCTAAAATAAGCTCTTGCAAACATAATAAGACCATTTGGGCTTGAAGACACAACCAGGTTAAGTTTTGGGCTTAATTGGTCTATGCAACTAGCCCAATGGGCCTTCACTCTGATGCTGTGGTGGAGGCCGGCTTGAGAAATGATTATGAACAATCAACCACCCCCACCAAGTAGAAAAGTTGACAGATAACTCACTTTATAGAATCGTACATGAGATTTCACTTCAAACGACTCATCGTTTAATTCTTTCATAAAATTGAAATCATTTTCACATTCGAGAACCCCCTTCCCCTTCTTCCACTCCGCCAACCCCCATTCCCCCAGCAAACCCTATCTCTTTCTTAAAAAAATAATTTTCTTCTAATTTTTTTTTTAACCCCATAACATTCCAGAAGAATCAACAATGTTCTCATTCATTTTCCACAAAACATGAATTTCTAAAGTCAAATTACTAAATTGACATTTAGCGATTTCAGAATTTAAATTTTGTGAATTTTAGTATTATATCTATTGTATTTGTTCGAAATTATGAATTCAGACTTATTATTTGTTGTAAGTTTGCATCCACCCTTGTTGGTTGCTTGTGAAGGTCACCCTAGAGCAAACCCGACCCCCACTCATCATGATAACAAAAATTACTTTTTATGATTTTATTCGCTTAGTGTTCAATATTTATATTAGGATTATAACTAATTGACTTTTAAATAGCGCCAATAAACCTATTTATCCCGCTACGATTTCGACAGTGCAAATCATCCTACAAACATCAAACTAATTTTTTTAAAAGAACGTGATGTGATTCATTGGATCAAGCATGTTAGTAATTACTCCCTCCGTTTAAAAAAGAATGACCTCCTTTCCTTTTTAGTCTGTTTAAAAAAGAATGGCCTCTTTCTTTTTTTGGTAACATTTTAATTTCAGTTTTCCACGTGACATGTTTAAGGCCACAAGATTAAAGGACAATTTTGTACATTTGACATAACTTTAATTTAGGACCACAAGATTCAAAAGTCTTATTTATTTTCTTAAACTTCGTGCCAAGTCAAACTAGATCATTCTTTACTAAATTCTTGTCGTAGCATCCACGCTTAGAAGTCTATAAAGTGATTTACATGCATAGATAGACCTTAGGACCTTAGGCTCAGAAGACTATAAAGAGTAGAGCAAACAAGGACACATGTAATCGTTGAAAATCGAGTTTCTTTTTCCTCATATATTTGATATATGTATTGAATTTCGATTAAATTTGGATTCGCGTTGAATAATTTAACATTATAAGGTGAAATACTTTCTAACAAAAATGATTTCATACTCAGAGTTTGAACCCGAGATATCTAATTAAATTTTTTAGAGAAATAATGGAAATCCTAAAATAAGCATTGTTGTTAACAACCTAACCACAAATTTCTAAATTATTTGATTCATTACCAATTATAGGAGATGGAGCAACAAATACATCCAATTTTTCTTCTTTAAGCTAAAAAGTGTCCTATTTCAAATAACCAAAGACGTCACCTTGGAAACTTTAATTTCTCCAATAGTAATTAACATCACATTCACAAGAATAAATGAAATGATTACAACAACTAGGAGGCATAGTAAAATATGAACTACCACATCAAACTTACTATTCCTTTCAATATAGCAAAATATTAATATTAATCAATTGTAGTGTTTTATTTGGTAGTTAGATTTATTTTAGAACTATGTAAAATGGAACAAAAATTTATTCTCCAATAATAGTTGGGGTTAAATATGTTCTAATCGTTAACCAATAAATATTTTATCTTAGTTTCAATTTATGCATGTGACATTCTTTCCTTTTTAGTTCGTTAAAAAAAGATAACACATTTTTATATTTAGTAACAAAATTACACTTTCTATTTTACTCTAAATGAAATAATGTAATAGTCACACATATTTTATGATTTGTTTTAGATCAATAAATTCAAAAATCTTTCTTTCTTTCATTCTTAAATTTGTACCCAATCAAATACCATCGCATAAATTGACACGAACAAAGTATATAACTTAAATGTCTATAAAACTGAAAAGTGCAAATAAAGATAATGGTTCAAACCCTATCCCTAAAGAAGTATCAGTACAGTAACTTGTTTTTTTTATAAAAAAAACAATTACAGTGTCCGATATTCACATTAAAACACAATTAAATTTAAATTTACATATTACAAGATTCATTTCAAAGCACAATACTTTTCAACGAAAATTCTTTCATTTCTAAAAGACTAAACTTGTAATGACATGTTCCCATCGTTATAGAAAAGCCAACGGGGGAAAATTTGGAGCCAAAAAAACTTTTTTGTAGTATTTGGATTTTCCCAACCTTGTCCAGATTTGGACGAAATCGGAGTCTTTGAGGTGGAGAGAAATCTAGTAACAATCGGGTGAATCATTTATGATTTTGATTACATGAGTGGTTAGATAACTCGTTAAGAAATCCATACTACTTTACATAATTGAATTCGGGCGAGTAGAACTCCTGGAATCGATCTTAGCGCTAAGGTTATTTTTCTGAGCGTCGTTGGTTAGAGGTGTGTTGTGAAATGGGGATTTTAGATTTCTCAAAATAGCTCTATGTTTCGTGTAACCCGCCTTAGCGGGGATTTTGGTCGCTTTGGCGGGCCAGACGCGACTTAAAGTCGTTAATAAACCCCTAAACGACCTTATTTGGCACTTTTCAATTTTTAGAGCTAAAGAACAAACCCCAGGTGATTCCTACTCATTTTTCACCATTCTTGAGGCTAAAGGTAAGCTTTTCACTCCTCGAATCCATTTTTCAATCCGTAGAATGTAATAAAATGGTGAATATTGATGGGGGAGGGTTTTGTTATAGATTCTATGGTGGAAACAACCCTAAATTGGATAATTGGGATCATAGGTATGATCTAGGGTTCAGAGAATTGTTATAGATTCGGGTAATCAGTGATTGCTTATTGATTCCCGTATTATATTGATTGTTTGTAGACCAAGAACAAGCGGAACGAATCAGGAAAGGAAAGGATAAAATTTCTTAGAGTTTCAAGCTTGTTTCAAGGTAGGTGATGGTTGTGATTCTATGATTGTGTGATGTATGTTTGTTCTTACTTCATTATGATATTTGTATATGTATGAATGTTGCAATATTGATCACACTTGTTGCAAATGAGATAGATGAATGATGATTGCCATGAAATCATGACTTAAATGTATGATCTTGATGATATACTTGTGATTGTGATTAAGGTGTATTGAATGGATCGATTGCTACATTCCGACATAACTAACTTGGATCGGTTGCCACGTTCCGGCATAACTATAGGATCGGTTTCCACGTTTCGACATAATTATAGGATCGAATACCACGTTCTGATATGCTAACTGTTTGGGTTCCATGAGAGGAACAATGATTTGATATAAATGTGAAGTTGTTCGTTGTTCGTAAATGTTGATAATATTGTATATGTTGATATATATGCATGTGATTATAATGTTGTCTTGACTTGCTTATGTTGCACTTAGTGGGATAGTCGCATGATCATACCAGTACACTGTGGTTGTGAACTGATACTGCACTTGGTCTTATTTTTGTTGAGTACAGGGCATCTTCAAGCGACTACTGACAGACCTCGCTTAGGAGATTAGTGATCGTTCGAATTCAAGGGTGAGCCAATTCTTCCGGGCTGTCATGAGTTCTCTTTAGTCTATGTCCACCATTTCGGACTTAGACTTTCTAGTTAGTTATTAGTGCATTAGTTTGGGGTTGTATCCTTTCTTGTTTAGACTTGTTGAACTTTAGATGTTTTGGTACATTGACTTTCAGGTTCTAGGTTATTCTTCCGCATTGTTAGTTGTTAGATCTTTTGTTGAAATTTATGGAAACTTCAGTTTTTAGCTATTATTTCTGCTTTCATATACTTAAATGCGTTAATTTTTGTTTAGTTACTTGGTTTGGGTTGTAGTAGTGGTTTTCCCACCGACGTGTTAGTGTGGGTGCCAATCACGATGATCTGGGTCATGACAAAGTTGGTATCAGAGCATAGATTCGTTGATTTTGATGTACCAAAACTAGTCTAATAGAGTCTCGCGGAACACTATGGGGACACCTTTACTTTTCTTCGAGAGGCTATATGACTTTAGGAAATCTCTATTTTTCACTTATCTTCTTTCATGCTATAACTTGATTTCAATTGGTATCTAACCTCCTTCACTCTTCTATCAGCAGATGGTTAATACTAGATTCAACGGTGTTAGGCCCGTAGCTCCCGTCAATGCTTCGGTTAAGGAATCTGGCGCGAGAGGTCATGGTCGAGGCATGGGTAGAGGAAGAGCTAGGGGTAGAGGTTGTGGAAGAGTAGCACATGTTGGGAATGGAGCTCCTGTTGAGAATGCTGCTGTGAATGAGAACCCTCATATGCATCATGAAGAGATTGAAGAGGAAAATGTTGAGGTTGAAGATGTTGAGGATGTGGAACAAGAGGAAGAGGTGCAGACTGGGACTGCAGGTGTTCCTTCTTTAGATCCCGTGTAAGCTCAACATATCATATCGTTCTTAAAAGAATTGATTCGTCCTGGAGTGCTTCCTTCTGCTCAAGCGACTCAAGCTCCTACTAATCCTCCTGTTACTAGCACTGCGCCCAAGGTAGGTGGGACTGGAGGTAATGATGCTTTCTTCCGTCCTTTGTTGGGTTCTGTTATGACTGGTAATGAGCATGAAATGTTGACTAAGTTTCTGAAGCTAAAGCCTCATGTGTTTCTTGGTTCTGAGAATGAGGATGCTTATGAGTTCATTCTGGATTGCTATGAGAGGCTTCATAAACTAGGTATTGTTCATCAGCATGGGGTTGAGTTTGTGTCTTTCCAACTTCAAGGTGAGGCTAAGCATTGGTGGAAAGCTTATATGAAATGCAGATCTTCTACTTTACCTCCACTTACTTGGACCCAATTTCATGCTCTGTTTCTAGAAAAGTATGTGCCTAGGACTTTGAGATATCGTAAGAAGGATGAGTTTATGGCTTTGCAGTAAGGTGGTATGACTGTGGGTACTTATGAGGCTAAGTTACATGCTTTGTCTAGATATGCTACTCAATTGGTGACTACTGAGGAAGAGAGAATCTGATTATTTATTAGGGGATTAAATTATGAGTTGCAAGTATTATTTGGTCATATGACTTTTGCAGAGAGAAGCTTTAATGAGGTGACATACTTTCAAGGTTCTTATTCCAAGGGGTCCGGAAGGCCAACACTTGCAGATAAGCCAATTCATCCCGCTATGCCCGCCTCTACATGTAGTTACTCGGAAACTCCATCTCATAATTTTCAGGATAGCCAGGGAGTCGCACATCCGATGGGCGGCAGACCATCTTTTGATCGTACTTGTTACAACTGTGGAGAACCTGGGCATATGCGGAGATATTGTCCCCACCCACGTGTGTTAGATTCTGCGCAGCAGCAGTCTAGAGCAGTGGTACCCGCGGGGAATGGTAATAATGGTAGAGGACATCCACAAGGTGAGCGAAGAGGTAATAAATGAGGTCGTGTAGGTAGAGGAAATGGTAATGCAGGTAGAGGTAATGTGCAACCAGACAGGGAAGTGGTTCGTCAAGATGATAGGGCTCAGTGTTATGCCTTTTCGGGCAAAAATGAGGTAGATGCGTCTGACGCGGTGATCACATGTACTATTCTTATCTGTGACCGGATGGCTAATGTGTTATTTAATCCAGGTTCTACTTATTCTTATGTATCTGTACGATTTACCTTAGAGTTTGATATGATTTGTGATATACTTGATGCCCCTATCCATGTTTCTACCCCAGTTGGAGAGTCAATCATAGTTACCCATGTCTATCGTGCTTGTCCTATTTTGTTTATGGGTTTTCAGACTTGGGCTGATTTGGTGATTTTTTATATGACTTACATTGACATAATCTTAGGCATGACTTGGTTATCCCCCTATTATGTTGTACTTAATTGTAATACTAAGTTCGTAATTCTAGAAATTCCAGGAAGGGAAAAATTAGAGTGGGAAGGGGTGTACAAGCGTAAGCTAACAAAGATCATATCCTCCATTCGGGCTAAGAAATTGATAGGACAGGGTTGTTTGGCTTATTTGGCTCATATTAGGGATGTTGAGATTGAGGCTCCATCCATTGGGTCTATTCCTGTGGTGTCGGAATTTATAGAAGTGTTTCCTAATGATTTGCCTGGTATGCCTCCGGATAGAGATATAGATTTTTGCATTGATTTAGAGCCTGGTGCGCGTCCCATTTTTATCCCTCCATATCGCATGGCTCCGACAGAATTAAGAGAGCTTAAGACTCAAATCCAAGAGCTTCTTGATAAGGGATTTATTCATCCTAGTGCTTCCCCATGAGGTGCTCCAGTTTTATTTGTTAAGAAAAATGATGGTAGTATGAGAATGTATATAGATTATCGAACATTAAATAGGGTCACTATTTGAAACAAGTACCCCTTTCCTCGAATAGATGATCTTTTTGACCAATTGCAAGGTGCATCAGTTTTATCTAAGATTGATCTAAGATTCGGTTATCATCAATTAAAAATTAGGCTTGAGGATGTGCCCAAGACGGCGTTTAGAACTCGCTATGGGCACTATGAGTTTTTGGTTATGTCTTTTGATTTGACCAATGCGCCTGCTACTTTTATGAGTTTAATGAATGGGGTGTTCAAGCCATTTCTTGATTCTTTCGTCATAGTCTTTATTGATGATATTTTGGTCTATTCGAAAAGTGAGGAAGAGCATGCCAACCATATTCGTAGTGTTTTGGGTGTTCTTGGGAGGTAAAAGCTATATGCTAAATTTTCTAAGTGTGAATTTTGGTTGAAATCGATTGCATTTTTGGGGTATGTAGTTTCAAAAGAAGGGGTAATGGTAGATCCCCAAAAGATTGAGGCGGTTAAGAATTGGGTTAGGCCTAGCTCTGTGATGGAAGTTAGGAGTTTTGTAGGGCTCGCTAGCTATTATCATCGATTTGTGAAAATTTTTGCTTCCATTGCCACCCACTTGACTAACTTGACCAAAAAGGAGATACCATTTGAATGGACTGAAAAATGTGAGGAGAGCTTTCAAAAGCTCAAAACCCTTTTGACCACCGCGCCCATTCTAGCATTACCGGTTGAAGGTAAAGATTTTATTGTTTATTGTGGTGTTTCACATTTTGGTTTGGGTGTTGTGTTAATGCAGGATAAGAATGTTATAGTGTATGCCTTGTGCCAATTGAAGGTGCATGAGAGAATTATTCAACACATGATTTAGAGTTGGCAGCGACAGTGTTTGCTCTTAAGATATGGCGGTATTACCTCTATGACGTTAAGTGTGAAGTGTTTACTGATCATCGTAGTTTGTAGCATGTGTTCACTCAAAAGGATTTGAATTTGAGACAGCGAAGGTGGATGAAGTTACTTAAAGATTATGATGTGACCATTCAATACCATCCGGGCAAGGCTAATGTGGTGGCAGACGCTTTGAGTCGAAAAGCGGTGAGTATGGGTAGTTTAGCTTGCTTGAGTGTATCCAAGCGACCTTTGGCTAAGGAAATTCAGACCTTAGAGTCTAAGTGCATGCAGTTAGGCATCTCAGAAAGAGGTAGGGTGTTAGCTAGCATTGAAGTGAGGGCCACATTCATTGATGAGATCAAGGCCAAACAATTTGAAGATGAAAATTTGGAGGAGCTTAGAAAGAAGACTGCGATTGGTAAGGAACAAGAGACCACTTTTGATATGGATGGAGTACTCAATTTTAAAGGGAGAATCTGTGTTCCTAGAGTAGATGACTTGATTGAGAAATTGTTGGCAGAGTCTCATGGTTTGTGATATTCTATTCATCTGGGTGTGACCAAGATGTATAGAGATTTGAAGCGAATTTATTGATGGTCGGGCATGAAGAAAGACATAGCGGAGGTTGTGGTGAAGTGTCAAAATTATCAACAAGTGAAGTATGAACATCAAAGGCCTGCATGTTTGCTTCAAAGAATGTCAATTTCGGAATGGAAGTGGGAAAGAATAGCCATGGATTTTGTGGTTGGTCTTCCCAAGACTTTGGGGGAGTTTGATTCTATTTGGGTAGTGGTTGATAGATTGACCAAGTCAGCCCATTTTATTTCGGCAAGAATAGATTATAATGCTAAGCAATTGGCTAAAGTTTATGTGAAAGAGATAGTGAGGTTGCATGGGGTGCTCCTCTCTATCATCTCAGACTGTGGTACCCAATTCACATCCAAGTTTTGGAGGAAATTGCATGATGAATTGGACACACAACTCACTTTTAGTACAGCCTTCCATCCACAAACAGACGGACAGTCAGAGAGGACTATTCAAGTGTTAGAAGACATGTTGAGGGCATGTGTGCTTGATTTTGGAGGGCATTGGGATAAATTCATACCTTTGTGTGAGTTTTCCTATAATAATAGTTATCACTCCAGTATTGATATGACACCATTTGAGGCATTATATGGGAAGGGATGTAGATCACCCATATGATGGTTTGAGGCTGGAGATGTGAAACATTTGGGGGTTGATTTAGTGAAGGATGCTCAAGATAAGGTGAAGAGTATTCAAGCTAAGCTTTTAGCAGCCCAGAGTAGACAGAAGAAGTATGCGGATCATAAGGTAAGAGACATGGAGTTTCAAATCGGTGAGAATGTTCTTCTTAAGGTATCACCCATGAAAGGGGTGATGAGATTTGGCAAGAAAGGCAAGCTAAGTCAGCGATACATTGGTCCCTTTGAGGTTCTTGAATGTGTAGGACCGGTAGCGTATAGATTGGCTTTACCTCCTAACCTATCGGGAGTCATTCCGGTATTCCATGTGTTCAGTTGAAGAAATATCATGGTGATGGGGATTATATCATAAAGTGGAACTCAATTGTGTTAGACAAGGACCTCCAGTATGAGGAGGAACCGATTGCGATTCTTGATCGTGATGTGCGTAAGTTGAGGACCAAGGAGATTAAGTTTGTGAAATTTCAATGGAAGCATCGTCCAGTTAAGAAAGCTACTTGGGAAACCGAGAGGGACATGTGAGACAAGTATCCCCAATTGTTCGTCGATTCAGGTACTACTTCGTTCTTTCCTTAGCCTATTTTTCCTAAGTTTTGTCACTCGGGGACGAGTGATGGGTAAATTGGTATCTATTGTAACGACCTATTCCCGTCATTATAGAAAAACTAACGAGGGGAAATTTAGGGCCGGAAAAACTTTTTCATAGTATTTGGATTTTCCCAACCTTGTCCAAATTTGGACGAAATCGGAGTCTTAGAGGTGTAGGTAAATATGGTAACAATCGGGTGAATCATTTATGATTTTGATTAAATGAGTGGTTAGATAAATCCCTAAGAAATCCGTACGACTTTACGGAATTGAATTTGGGCGAGTAGAACTCCCGGAATCGATCTTAGCGCTAAGTATATTTTTCTGCGTTGTTGGTTAGAGGTGTATTGTGAAATGAGGATTTTGGATTTCCAAAAATAGCTCTCTGTCTTGTGCAACCCGCTTTGGCGGGGATTTCGGTCGCTTTGGCGGGGCCGCTTTGGCGGGGCCGCTGTGGCGGGGTGGTGGCCACTATGACGGGCCAGACGCGACTTAAAGTCGTTAATAAACCCCTAACGACCTTATTTGGCACTTTTCAATTTTTAGAGCTAAGGAACAAACCCCAGGCGACTCCTACTCATTTTTCACCATTCTTGAGGCTAAATGTAAGCTTTTTACTCCCCAAATCCATTTTTCGATCCGTAGAACGTAATAGAATGAGTGAATATTGATGGGGGAGGGTTTTGTTATAGATTATATGGTGGAAACAACCCTAAATTGGATAATTGAGATCATGGGTATGATCTAGGGTTCATAGAATTGTTATAGATTCGGGTAATTAGTGATTATTTATTGATTCCTGTATTATATTGATTGTGTGTAGACCAAGAACAAGCGGAACGAATCCGAAAAGGGAAGGATCAAGTTTCTTAGGGTTTCAAGCTTGTTTCGAGGTAGGTGATGGTTGTGAATCTATGATTGTGTGATGTATGTTTGTTCTTGCTTCATTCTGATACTTGCAATATTGATCACACTTGTTGCAAATGAGATAGATGAATAATGATTGCCATGAAATCATGACTTAAATGTATGATCTTGATGATATACTTGTGATTGTGATTGTGGTGTGTTGAATGGATCAGTTGCCACGTTCCGGCATAACTAACTTGGATCGGTTGCCACGTTCCGGCATAACTATAGGAACGGTTTCCACGTTTCGGCATAATTATGTGATCGAATACCACGTTCCGATATGCTAACTGTTTGGGTTCCATGAGAGGACCAATGATTTGATATAAATGTGAAGTCGTTCGTTGTTCGTAAATGTTGATAATATTGTATATGTTGATATATATGCATGTGATTATAATGTTGTCTTGACTTGCTTATGTTGCACTTAGTGGGATAGCCGCGTGATCTTACCAGTACACTGTGGTTGTGTACTGATACTGCACTTGCCCTTAATTTTGTTGAGTACATGGCATCTTCAAGTGACTATTGACAGACCTCGCTTAGGAGATCAGTGATCGTTCGAATTCAAGGGTGAGCCAATTTTTCCGGGCTGCCATGAGTTCTCTTTCGTCTATGTCCACCATTTCGGACTTAGAATTTCTAGTTAGTTATTAGTACATTAGTTTGGGGTTGTATCCCTTCTTATTTAGACTTGTTGAACTTTAGATGTTTTGGTACATTGACTTTCAGGTTCTAGGTTATTCTTCCGCATTGTTAGTTGTTAGATCTTTTATTGAAGTTTATGGGAACTTTAGTTTTTAGCTATTATTTCTGCTTTCATATAATTAAATGCGTTTTTATTTAGTTGTTTGATTTGAGTTGTAGTAGTGGTTCTCCTACAGGCGTATTAGTGTGGATGCCAATCACGACAATCTAGATCGTGACAAAGCTTAAAATCTATAATTAAAAATGCCAAAATTCAACTATTTCATCACAATCCACGGCGATTGACGTAGATAAAACTATTTACTACTAGAAGACAATAAGTAAAAGCAGTGGCGGATCCAGGATTTAGAGTCCGGGGGTGCCAAATAAACTTATCGATTAAATTAGTTTTATATTTGATTAAATTATTCGTCTTTTCGATATATATCATAAATCAATCAATAAAATATAAATAATAAGATATTACAAATCCACACTCCACACTAAAAGCATGAAGTTAACAAATTTAAAACTTTCAATAATATTACTATTTACTAATATTATAAATATTCAACATTCATTTACAATTGTCCTCGA
>JAJONZ010028265.1:0-13584 GCA_029582445.1 Solanum paucissectum | reverse complement strand
CCCAAGATATGTTATATCTAGAATATATCATAAATAATATTAAAGAAATATCAAGATTAATACCCTTGAAAAAAGAATATTATAACAAAATATGGCTAATTAATACCTCACCTACCACACTATCACCTACCACACTACCACAAATATGAATCCCTCATCTACCAGTTCCGCACTTCCAAAACCAGCTACGCACCCCCGAAAAATTGGTATCAATACAAATACACATGACAATAAAGGAGTACAAATACACACAAAGCGACAAATACAAATACAAACACACATGACAATATATGAATACAAATACATGACAACAATTAATTTCTCTCTTTTAGTGATACAAACACACAAGACAATAAATACAAATACACATGACAACAAATACATACAAATGCACATGGCAACAAATACATACAATTATACATGAACACAAATGCAATAGTTACGAAATACAACATTGATACAATTGTGTTTGTTGATACAAATTGTATTTTGTTAAAACACTTGAACTTGATACAACATTGATACAGTTGTGTTTGTTGATACAAATTGTATCTTGTTAAAACATTTGAACTTGATACAACATTTGTATTCACTAATACAATTTATTTATTGATACGAATTGTATTCGAATACAATTGTATTCGTTCATATAATTGTATTTATTGATACGTATCATACTAGTTATATATATACAATTATCCAGGAGATATACAAATACAATCCGCATCTCTCCTGTCTCCACTCTCTCATTCGTCTCTCTCCTCCCTCGCACAATTTTGCTCGTCTCTCCTCTCTAACATATAGTTCAATCGTAATAAAGCAAACTTGTAGATATTTTGCATGATTATGCTTCTAGCATAATCTATTTTTGAAATTTCTTTTTAAAAAAAATATTTTTTGGGCTTACAAATACTATAAGAATTTTTTTTTGAGAAAATTTAAGAAAATGTGATATTATCTATCGACTTTAAATATTTTCATATATGTGTCCTAATTTTAGGTGATACATGTGTTTTACTACATAGAAATAGTATTTCTTAATACAAAAACGTAGTTTGAAATTTATTTATTTTTCTCCTTTAACATGCGAAAATTAACTTTGTGAATTTGTAAAGAATCAAAATTCTTCAATTTATGGCTTTTGAAATACAAAGCATCATATATATTTTTGGTTGATTGAATTTGAGTTGTACTTTTTAAAGTTATTTACAAATAAAGATAGATACTTCACATATTATTGTACTCCTATATATGTTACTCTCAAGGTTAAATTATAAAATGTTGAGAAGATAGTTAGGCACTGAAATTTTGAAATTTTTTACATCAATTATGTAATAAATGACATAGTTATGAAGAAACATGTCTCGTATGAACATCTAATTGTAGCGACTTCAAAGCAATCAAAAATCAATGAAATTTTAAAAAAAAATACAAATCAAGTACGATGTTGAATATAATTCAACTCCAATGCAAATTCACAATAAAATGAAAATGAGATTATTTGTGAAATTGAAGAAATAGAGCATAGAGTTTGATTTTTATCCATTATGTACAATAATAACAAATAAAATAATTGAGATAGAATAACAATAGAGAAATATGATCAAGATGACGCTTATTCTAATCCACTTATGTAAGATAATTCTTATTCAAATCGAATACTTATCAAAATGCATAATAGAAGTAAAAAAAAAAGAGAGTAGAGAAAGTAGTCTTTAAAGTCAAACTTTTATAGAATATATCAAAAGTACGAAAATAGTTATAACCCCAAAATATGGTATTATAAGTATAAAACTTTCAACATAGCATGATCAAGATCTGAAAATATTATAATTATCCAAAAAAGTAAAGATACGCAAAGTATGAATGTTGCGGAACATCCAAGCAACTATTTCCAAAGACATCGATAAACATCAACTCGAAGCAAGAATCACCTGCTATTCGCTTCAGCTTCTAACCTGAACAACATAAGATGACTTAAAAGTTGGTCAAATATACTTTTAAGTCAATTTTTTATTTTGAAAGTGTCTGACAAATATAAAAATAACTTAAAAAAAGTGAAGAAAAGACTTGAAATAAGTTAAGAAGTGTTTGACAAGGTTAAAAATAACTTTTAAAATAAGTTAAAACCAAAAGTATGTCTTCCCTACTTTTTATTTTTTTACTTAAAAGTTACTTCTTCTTTTTTAACTCAATCCAAACGGGCTCTTAATCAGTAGCTCATATGACCCATGAATGAATTAAGATTAGTACCACCTTCCCAATTGAACTTTAAAAAAAAATTCACTTTCTAGACCTAACGGAACTAGTAGAATTCAAACCTATCCTAATTAACTTAGAATGTTGACTTTGACCGAACTTCTCAAATTCAAACCTTCAACATTTGAAAAGCTCCTCCAATATCTATTCGATCACCTCAGATATCATGCCATTCATTCCCACAAGTCACAGTTGATGATATACATAAGCTATTGAAAATGACTATAGAGATCACTACATCATTTACCACTAAAACACACGTTCCTACTCGAATGTAAAGAAAAAGAAAGTACAATAGTGTTTGTCCCAAATAATATGATTCGGATGAAGTTTATTAAAAGAAATACTAGTTTGATTAATAATGTAGAATAACTTATTGAACATTTTTTCAATATACTATTAATAAGCATAAATTGATGTTTTACATTCTTAAAAGTATATTATGTTCCATCTTTTCATTTATTTTCTCTTTAATATTATATTTTTATGATGAAGAAGAAGATGAGTATTTCATAAACATTGTTGAAAGCCTCCAATTGCAGTAGCTAATTTTTTTCGATGAGACTCGATTACTCATTGTGAATTAAGATATATGTATGAAATGAAAATAAAAGTTACTATAAGTGATTTACTGCATAAATTTAATTCTTGATCATATTAAATATCAAAGATGAAACATAAACAAATAATTTTATTTCTTTTTTATCCTCTACGAAGAAAAATGAGAATAACATATCATAGTATCATACTTGATTTACCTATTTTCCAAGTGTTGAATCCAAAGTTCCGTCACAAAGTCCATAAATAAACTCGTAAAGCTGCAAAAATGTGAAATAAGATGATTATAAGTTACTAACATAAGGTAAGATTTAACAAATATTATTGCAAATATTTGTCATAACCTTAGATTACGACTTTTTAACAATGAACTATTGAAATCAAAATTAGCTTAAAATTTAAAACCTAATTATTATCACAAAAGCAAAAATGTTCCGATTGTCTGTTCTTTTGACTATAATGACAAATATATCTTACACATTTAACACATAAATACATTGATAAAATCGTTAATAACGAAGTCTCTTTAAATAAAATATTATTACATGCTCTCACTCCGAGCGAAAATGCAGCTTCACAAAATTTATCAATAGAATGATGTATTTTTCATCTTTCTCACCTTGATTTTCATTAGCCTTGTTACTGTTGAATATTTTGTATTTGTAATATATAGAAGTCTTAAATTGAAGAGACACATATGTATCTATTTATGAAAGAACATGACTGTTATGGAAAGACATTTGTTCATGAAAATTAAGACTCTTACGAAAAATATCTCTTAAGTTCCTATAGATTTAAAGACTCTCTAGAAATAGCCAAGGAAAAATCTGCATGTATAAGCAAATGACTTTATTGTACCCTGAAGGAATTCATTTGTATTTTCCCCAATATGTATACGGGCAATATCTCTTTAAAGAAAGTGATTTTATACGCCTCAAAGCCCCTATTTGAAAACTACCCCTATTCCTATTTAGGGAGTTGAGGCAAAAAATAGGTTGATGAACCGTTCGCCACGCACCGGCTACATTCACTTGCTTATCGTAGAGGCGGTCGAGAAGGAATGAGTGCAAACTATGTTGATTGAGTGCAATTTCTAAATTAGGAAAGAATAGACCGAATCCTACAACTTTAATTCAAAGGTATCCAACTCCACGTGGAACCTACCCTAAGAGCGGTTTTCGGAAAAAAAACTGATCATTCAGTAGATTCGAGATAGAACTCCAGTCCTGCTACTCGTTCCCTTGATAGCCTTGAGTTGTTGGCTACACCGCACCGAAAAGCACTTTCTTCTTCAATTATATTTACATTATTTTTTCTAACAATTACTCCTGCTACAAGCCCAAATTTTTTTCTTAAAATAATTTCCACTTAAATCTTCAAAATTAGAATAAATTTCTTTACCAAAAAGCAAAAGTAACTCATTTTGTCAATTCACGACTGTGGATCATAAGCAAGTTGAAAGGGAATCATTTATTTATTTTTACTAATATATGAACATTGTTCTCTTAGGTTTTTTCTCTATTCTTTTTGAGTTATTCTTAATACCATCGATAACTACGAAATTGACATACAAGCACATATATTCACAAAATACTAGTTTTGACTCCTGAAAAACGATATATGTCATATAAATTGAGACAAATGAGGTATACCTTCTAAAGACACGATCAAATAATCCTCGAAATCGAGAGAGGAAAGGGAGAATTGAAGATCCCAAATGCACGCTTGCCTGTCGATCAAAATTAAACAACACGAGCAAAAATTAAACTAAAATATAAGAAAATTAAGAGAAACATCATAAAAAATTTCTAAAGAAATAAAATAAAAGCAAAAACATACCTGAATTAGGAACATTTTATTGAAATAAAATGCGTGTGACAATGTGATAAAAATTAGTAACTGAAATGAAGTAGTAAGTGAGAGATATAGAGTGAGTTCAAGGAAGAATCTAGAAGAAAAAAATTTAATACAAGTGTATATCAATAAAAGTACACACGTCTCATATTTATTGTACAAGTGTATTAACTTTTAAAATTTATAAATGTCTGTCTTTTGCATTTTAGAAAATATTAATTAAGAAAATAATTTGATTGACTATTTTATTTGAATTTAAAACTATTTTTTTGACAATTTAATTCAATGATTAATTTCCTTTAGAGCACTACTTAACTTATTTAATGTGTTGGATTCATAAATCCACTTGCAAGATTTGACACAATGAAAATTTATAAGCTTCTCAAAAAGGTATATCATCAATCTCTATCGAGACATGAATTTCATCAACTAACTTATTATTTCACCAATATATATAATTATCATCCAATCTACCAGACATATTGACCCATCTCAGAATCTCATCTTTTAATAAATCAAAAAGATAATTAATATACACAGATAATGAAATTTATATCGGGATTGAGAATATAGGTACATTCAACGGTTTAGAAAATATGTTTTTGTCAACCAGTCTAAAACAACTATCTCTACTCGATCCTGTTCAATACATACAAAATGCACTAGCACAAGAAGTTGGAACTATACTGTTCCCAAAGTCAAGATAAATTATATATAATCTTGTGCTACAATCGTACCAATGACATGTTCAATTTCCATCTTAGATTGTGAACAAAAAAACTTTATACTTATAAGAATCGATGATTGAATCCTCTGTGTATAAACTAAAACTCTATACACTAAATCATCTACTATATAAGTAAACAGACACCATAAACGAATATATGATCTATTAAAACTTTTATTAAAACTGAATAAATAATTATTTTATAATAAATATTATGTCTAAATATATGGTTAATAGTATATATCCCAACAATCTCCCACTTAGACTTTTAACCATCACAATTGTTATGATGTACTATATCTAAATGCATGGTTAATAGTATATACCCTAACAATCTCCCACTTAGATGTTTAATCGTGAAAATTGTTAGAATATTATGTCTAAACACATGATTAATATGTCTCCTTAACTATAGTTTGCCTATTTGCGCATCATAAATATATTTAAATAGCTATTACAATTCTGATTTGTATAATTCGTTCTTTTTATAATTAATTATACAAAATCTTATTTAATTATATCTAACTGATTATGCGGTAACGTAATTCAGGAAAACAATACCTTAAATAAATTTCATTTAGTTTAATTAAAATACGTTATCAAAATAAGTCTTCTTTTTCTTGAGGAAACTTATTTAGTTTAATTAAAATACGTTACTAAAATAGTTTGTTTCAAATTCCAGACTAAGTTTGTTTGTGTGTGTTTTTTGTCTAAACATATTGTATATAATTGAGTAATTTTCAATTACTTGTATCAGTTTGTATATGTTACAGTTTGAATTGTTTATTAGATATATTTTATACAAGTCATTATATATTTTAAATCAACAAGTGTATATAATTGAGTAATTTTGAATTACTTGTATCAGTTTGTATATGTTAATGCTTGTTTTGTAAATCTGATAGATTTTAAATAATTCATTATATATGTCACGCTCCGAGCCTACACCTTGGGCGGGACTGGCACTCGAAGACCATTTCTGGCCCCAAGCGAACCCTTGGCCTGACTTTCTGAACTCAGCGGAAGAATTACTCAACATAATAAGATTAAACAATAACTTTAAGAAATAATATCTTAGCGAAATTGGCAACTTAAGTCTCATAGCAGAACATCTGCAATACAAAGATGAGAGACTCATAACTAATTGTCTGACTGTCTATGAAGCCTCTAAAATACTGAGATAGATGTTGGGACAAACCCCACAACATCCTAATAAATGATAGACTGAAAGCGAATAAAAGAGTCCTCATGAATGCAATGAGGCTCACCACTGACTCTGAGCTGCTCAACTGGATCAACGAGACGCTGGATACTGATCCTGGTTACCTGAATCTGCATCATAAGACGATGCAGGCCAACTGACATCAGTACATTGAATGTACGAGTATGCGAGTTGAATGCTAAGCAACATAGGCTAGAAGGGAATCTGAAAGAAACTGAATAACTTACCTGGCTCAACTCAACTCAACCTGACTGACTCATTTCAATATAAAGCAATTTAAAACAAGTGCAATATAAAGAAAAGTTGTTTAAAATCATGCTATAAACTCTGTATGTATGTAAAGATACAATAAATCTGAGATGTATGTAGAAATACAAATGAACTGATGTATATAAAAATACAATAACTGATGTGGGAGTTTCTCTAACCAACAACCATCACATAAGAGCTATGGTGATGATACAACGATCAACCTCACGCAGCCAGAGCATCCTATACCCGGCCAAATGTATAGAACCTGATATGCCTAATGGATCCACTAGTCTAATTTGAAAAGGATGAACCTCTTCTACCCATGATGGCTACATGATTCTATGGGGGCTGTGGGTTCTTTGAACGCTCCCCCAATTCGGTGCTCAATACTACTCCCAAAAAATATACTGGCTCTTATATTTTTAAAACATATTTCCTCTGTGATTTGAGATTAGTGCTCAAAAACTTAGCTCAAAGGTTATCCTGGAAATTAAAGTTTCCCTTCTTGCTTGATTTAGAAAGCGATTACTCTTTTCTGAAAACTAGCCTGAAGGCTCTTTGGAAATCTCAGTTTCCAATCTTGATTAAATGTGAAAACATTTCTTTTAAACTTCTTTGGGAATACATAGTCCCCATATACCTTTTTGAAGAAAAGAATTTCAAACCATAGCTTTACTATTGCTTAACTTTAAAACTTAAGTCTTAAAACGACGTTAAAACATTATTAACGACTCTTGAAAACTTTAAGAAACTTTGCTTTGACTTGCTCCTTAACTTCTAGACTTGACTCTTAACTTCCTTGACTTTGAACTTAACTTTCCTTGAATTGAATTATGGATTCAAATTTCATGATCTCATTTTATGGATGATTTCATGATGTTTAGAAGTCATTTAGAGTAGTTAGAATCAATGGAAAGTTTTAGGACACTTTAGAATAACTTAAATAGGCTAAACGACGAAAAACTGGTGAAGAACACCGATCCGAGAGCGTCCCTGGCGCGCCGTGCCAGACCCCAATTTACTGGGGCTCATTTCTGGCGCACTGCTGGCGCGCCGCCCCAGCCTTCTTGGCGCTATGGGGGCGCGTCGCGCCAGCCTCCCTTCAGGCAAAATTTAGACGAACTTTTGATTGCGTTTTCTGACTCTAAATCATTTTAATCCGATTCTTTTTCCCAAATTCACTTTAGATTCATGTACCCAAATCATATACACAAAATCTAACTCAAACAACTCAGGGAAACAACACTTAATCATCAAGAAACTCCTAAATCCCAACTCATGTTCAAGAACGAAATCAATTCAAGAACGACTATCAAGAACATCCAATCCTCAATCATTTTAGGATGAAAATACGCTGAATTAAACATGTTTAGCGCGTGGGTGAACTAACTCAACGCTATGTGATCTCACATACCTTGTAGGGATCACCCCCAACGAATTCCACAAGCTAAACTCGACGATCTCCTTGCTTCTCCTTCTCTTTTCTCCTCTCTAAACCCTAACTCTTTTCCAAAAGCATAAAACTGACCAAGTTCAGTTTAGACCCTTAATTAATTGACTAAAATGAATTAAAATAAAAGGGTAAGGAAAAGACCAAACTACCCTTCAAAAATCCGGATTTGGACTTTCCTTAAACCAACAGTCCATCTTCCAAAAGGAATAACTCACTCATCCGAACTCGGAATCGCGCAAACTTGACGGCGTTGGAAAGATAATTACAAGATCTTTCCAACCATATCTAGAACTACACCTAACTCACCTGATCTAGGAGTTATGGCCGTTTGAAGTTGACCCAAAACTCACTTTGACTTACTTACAATTTTCCAGATTTCCTTATTCTTTCCAAAATCAATATTTTCATATTTTAAACTCTTTATAGTTGTTTCTAGGTGCGAGGTGTTACAATATATTTAAGTCAACAAGTGAATATAATTGAGTAAATTTTGATTAATCGTATCAGTTTTGTATATGTTACTGTTCTACTGAGCAAAACATTTTACTTCACAAAATCGCTTAAGTTGATATTCAGAGAGTTTCTTGGCCAAGTCCTCAATTACACCAATATTTGTATAACATTGCATGTGTGGGGCTTCTCTTGAACCTTTGTTGACCATAAATTTGACCCCTAATAAATAACATTAATCTAAATATTTGTATAAGTTACACAAATAATTGGACACGATTTATGTTAATGTATTTGTGAATAGCTAAAAATGAAATATACAAATAGCATAACTCCATTGTGCTATAATTATATGATTTGGATTTGTATAACTACAAATTTACAAATGACAAAACTGATTATTTATACATATACTGTTATTAATTATGTAATATATACAATTAATTGAATCCAATAATAATCCATCTATTATGTCATATACAAGCTAAATTGTCCATATACAAATCGAAACCAAGACATAAAAACATGGCTATACCTTGAAATCTTTTGTTTCATGTTGGTCCATTGCAACATATTCATCTTCCACAATTTTTTTGATTCATTTTTACTCGAATATGTTTCTTGAACCTTTTTTTCCCCAATAATCATCAAATTAGAATCATCAACTCTTTTTGGCTCTTCTTCTTTTACTTTTTCTTTTTCTTTGGAGGTTTTAACCCCGTTTTGAAGGGGTCATTGAGAAACTTAGATCTAATATCCTTCTTTACTATGTCTGATTCAATAACTTTAGATTTGACAATAGAACCTGCAATTGCTTCAAAGTCTTGAGTTAAACCCACCGAAAAAGATGGATTTCCAATCGATTCTATTGCATGCTAATGTATACCTCTAGTGATTCTCTTTGATGGAGATTATTCCTCCGTGATTACAATGGTTGTAATTACTATACCGATCAATTGGATATTTTGGTTGGAGAATTATGAAAAAATTGGGGAGAAAGAAAAAATTATACAAATACAAACAATTAAAAACTAATGAAAGTTTAAAATAAAATAAAAAAACATGATATTCGAATTGAATTTGAACGAGGGTTAATTTCAACTTTTCAAAATTTGAATTTGATTTGGTCGAGAGATTTGTGGGGATTGAGGAGTTTATGGTGGTTGAGAGAATTAAGGAGATAATTGTGTGAGAGTGGAAGAAATAGGTTGTGTGTAAGTTTGTATAAAAGGAAAATTGGGATTGTCGTTCTATACAAAAATGTGGGACCCACCATAGTTATTTTTCTTAACAATAACCCTTTTATATAATTAATCGAAATTACAGTCATATAACATAATTAAGTAATAAATATTATCTTAGTTATATACTTATCCCTATATTAATCTATCACATTTATTAAAGCATGAATAACTATAAAATAAAAATAAAAATTCTTTCTTAATCTTTTAAAACGATAAATATTTTGGACAAAATGTTTTTTGGAGATTAACCATAAAATATAGAAGGGAGTGATACATAGTGTATCATTTTAACATTCTTTTTGTTGGTACAATTGTGTCATTTCAGTTGAGCCTCTGTAACGACCCGAAACTGTCGTTATTTAAGAGAAGCAAAATCCAAAAAAAATCTGGGCCCTTATCCCACCATATTGGGCCATATGCCGCTAGGGCGGCGGCGTCAGGGCGGGGTAAGCTAGCGTCAGGGCGGGATAGGCGAGACAACGTAAATTATGAGAAATCATATTTTCTCCATCTTTTAAAATACCTAAATAAGTCGTAAAACACCCTAGAAACCTCAGAAAAGCTATTCTAAGGTTGGGAAGAAGGGAAAGAGAGATTTATATCATAAAGATGTCGATGGATTGTGAATTTGTAGTCAAGATCACCATCACGAATTCCAGAAACAAGAATCAAAGACCAAAACTCCGTGCAACTGCTTAGCGCCCAGATAGGCTAGGTTTTGTGAATTGAATAGTTTAAATCTGTACTTACTGCGTAATATATGTGAATCGATGGTAGGATTTATGTGTAGGCCTTCGTGTACCAAATGATTATTGATTTAAACCCTAGAAAGAAACCTTAGACGATGAATTAGGGCTGAGTATGGTCGAATTAGGGTTGCATGATGTGCGTGATGAGTAAATCCATTATAGGTGATGGTTGTGATTCTATGATTGTGTGATGTATGTTTATTCTTGCTTCATTATGATACATGTATGTATATGAATGTTTCATTATTGATCACATTTGTTGTAATGAGGTAGATGAATGAGGGATGCCATGAATCATGACTTAATTGTATGATCTTGAGGATATACTTGTGATTGTGATTGTGGTGTGATGAATGGATCGGTTGCCATGTTCCGGCATAACTAACTTGGATCGGTTGCCACGTTTTGGCATAACTAACTTGGATCGGTTGCCACGTTCCTGCATAATTATGGGATCGGTTGCCACGTTCCTGCATAATTATGGGATCGGTTGCCACATTTTGACATAAACCTTGTATCAGATACCGTGTTCCGATATGCGAACTGTTTGGGTTTGGGTTCCATGAGAGGACCAATGATTTGTATAATTGTGTAGCTGGAGAACTATGAAGATGTTCGTTGTTCGTAAATGTTGATAATATGTATATGTTCGATATATGCATGTGATTATATTGTTGTTGACTTATGTATGTTGCACTTAGTGGGTATAGGTTATGACGAATTATATTTGATTGTTCTTTGTGTTAAGTGAACTTGTTGGGTATAGTGGAAGGGTAAAGTGTTCAAGGGGTGAGTAATGATTAGCAAGGGGTGTTCGTGTGTCGTAACGGCGAGAAGTAGAGGTAGTGTAGGTGATGAAAGGTGCTTAGGTGGATTTCACCTTGGGGAAAGAGATTTGGGTTTAGTGGTAAAGAAGTTGATATAGTGTGCTATGTCACCATGGTTGAGTAATGTGACGGGAAGTAAGGGTGCGACGTGAGCGGTTAGTTGAGTTAGAGTGTGGTGATTAATTGGGGATTTGTTAATGTGTTAGAAGGTTAGGCCATGATTAAAGTAACCGGTAGGTAAGTTGGTTGAGAAGTGGGTAGTAGCCAGAATACTAGTGTAAATTAGAGGTATTTTAAGAGAGGGTTATGGTGGAGAAGCGAGTGGTTTATTGTATATTTCTTACTAGTCGATTTCATATGTTATGTGGGTAGGCGTCGGGTTGACCGATGATGCCTACCAGTACGTGTGTTTGTACTGATACTACTCTTGCTATGCCTTTATGGTATAGTATGGATGCAGGATTGATGACGTTTCATTAGGTGAAGACGAAGAAATTCTCCAGCAGCTTCTATTTTCCTTCCGCATGGTGGGAGCTGTGTCTTTTATTTATCTTGTCCAGTTGTACTATTAGTAGCTCTCGTACCTGTTTAGACTAGATCTTTGGGAGTTGTTAAAATTATTTTAGAAGTTTTAACTGAAAAGTGTGTCTAAGGATATTAATTATAAAATCATACTACTATGTTTATTCCTGTTTTCTTTAAATTTTCCGCATGTTTAACTATTGGGATATGAGGGTTCTCCTACTTAGGTGTTAGAGTGGGTGCCCGCACGACCCGGTGGGTTGGATCGTGACGGCCTCATTAATTACTTTTCAACTCATGAGTATAAGAAATTAAGTTAGTGTTTGATCATAAATGTTAAATCAAATTTTAAAAAGGGTAAACTACATAAATCCTACTAGTTTATGTCGAAGTTACTAGGATTTACAATAGTTTCGAATACTACTTCATGTATCATATTTTGTCTTGTGGATACATGTATCATTTTGTATTAAAAATCGAGATACATGTTCAATTAATTCACATGGACAATAAATTATGAAAATATTAATCAAATCCATTAATATAATGTGAAAATCAAGGAGTGTATCTATGTTTAATTAATTCTGTAATAAATTCATTAATATTATTAATAAAAGACAAAAACATGTATATTTTGGTTATGTGATGCTTATCGTGACCAACGACACTAACCTACAGGTCGAGTGTCTACGATCGCCGATAATATAGTAACCCAACCAAGGGTTAGGATCGTGTCCCAAGAGAGTGGTAGTGAAAATAGTAGTTAGGCTAGAATTTTGTTCTAGTTAGCTGTAGTTTGAGAAATTATCTAATAGAAACAAAGTAAATTCAAGTGGGTGACACAAAAGTGTCAAATATCAAAGGGGGTTTGTCACAAGTATAGCTAAAACAACAAAAATAAAGAGAAAATTCAAGTATGACGGGAGATTCTTGGGATGTGACCGCAATACAAGCTAATCTAGATTGTTGGGTACAAACTTTCGATAAAAAAATTGTAGATTAATAGTGACTAGGCTAAGCTTTAAGTGGAAATAAATTCTCTCTCGAGCAACTTACCCCGTTTCAAATGGGTTCCTCCCGGACACCCACTTGCTGCATGAAGACCAGCCTACGCCTTACCCCACTCACTCTCTCGAGCTGAGTGTTTGGATATGGGACTAGGGCTCACCCTCTCGGGCTGAACCTCATGTCGACCCAGTCCTTAGGCCATCGGTCTACTGGTCTTGGTTTCGCGACCTCTCTCTCGAGCAAGCTGAAAACAAATGGGTGGTTTTGTATTTGCAACTACAAACCCATTAAATTAAACCACAACCACTAGGTGAAATCACCATTAAACTACATTTAAGCTATCAGCAAGCAAGACCCAACAACAATCTTAACTCATATTTGCTAAATCACACCCCAAGAATGGGGTTTTTTAGCCACACATCAAGAAATAGAAAATTATACCTTCAATGATGTTGAAAT
>JAJONZ010028263.1:0-13882 GCA_029582445.1 Solanum paucissectum | reverse complement strand
ACTGACAAACAAGCTAAAGTTATTTTCTCTATTGAGAAAATTGCTAAATTTACTGATATGAAGGCTCTTGTGTAAGTTATTTCTCTTCTCTTGTTTAATTCATTTTGGTTCTGACTAATTCAAATTTAAATTTGTGTTTGAAAGTTTTTCACTTGTTTCAAAAGCACGCTCTCTACTAGAGGAGACTTTATTCAAGTTAAGAACTCAAGACTTTTGGTGTCTGAAAGTGCTACTTGAAATAAAGTTCTCTTTATTAGAGGCGACTCTATTTAAGTTTCGAGCCTTAAGACCATTAGTGTGTCTGAAATTTCTCTAGAGGCTTTAACTCAATATTTTTGGTTTGTCTAGAAATCTACTTGAAATAAAGTGTTTTTTAATAAAGGCAATTCTATTCAAGTTTTGAACTTAGAGATATTGAATCTTTTTTAAAGTTTTACTTTAAATAAAGCGCTCTTATACTAAAAGGCACAAAATTTTGAACTCTGAGACTTTAGTTTGTTTGGAAGTTCTACTTAAAATAAAACACTAGTTTAGACTTTTAGTTAAGATGATTTTATCCAAATCTCGAACCAAAACCTTTTGGTTAAGATCCTAGGAGCCCAAAACCTTTGGTGGTGTTTATTTGGCCAAGTTTTAAAGTGTCCAAAGGTTAATAAAGTGAAGTTTGTGCAGGTTTTTAGTGATTGCCAATGGATTAGCTGCTGCCTACTCATTGGTGCAAGTTCTAAGATGCATTTTAGGCATGATTAGAGGAACTGTTCTCTTCAATAAACCATTGGCTTGGGCTATCTTTTCTGGTGATCAGGTACAATTAATTAAATCAAATGCTACCTATTATGTTCTCATTTTCTAGTTTTTCATAAGGTGTTAAATATTCGTATTGAAGTCTGATCAATTCAGATTTGTGCCTGAAAGTTTTACGTCGTTAGGGATGACTTGCTCTCTAAAAATATGACCCATGACCAGATTTTGAATCCGAAACCTCTCACTAGCTCTTATTTAATTAATATGAATTTTTGAAGTCTAGTAATGGTTCTTGGGAAGCAGAGTAGTTGTTGTAGCAATAATGACTTATTCTAGAACAAGGCTGCAAAATCAATGTTTTGTTTGTAGTGGAACCATTAAATTCATAGACAGTTCATAACTCATAAAAAAATCAGAAGTGAGTCATAACCCAAATAAATAAATGAACTCAGAATGAAAAGAACATATGGTCCAATTACATAATTTTTTCTTAATCATTACTTTTATAATTCTTATTCCTATCACATCATTCCTTCTTTTAGTCTATTTACATTTTTATAAAATTTATAACGCATTTATAAAGTTTAAATCCTGAATTCATTACTAAGATGTCATTTTCCCCCAAAATTTGCAGTTGATGGCCTACTTGACACTAACCGCGGTGGCGGCGGCCGCGCAATCGGCGGTGTTTGCCAAGTTAGGGCAAACAGAATTACAATGGATGAAGATATGCAATATGTATGGGAAATTTTGTAACCAAGTTGGGGAAGGAATTGCAAGTTCTTTGATAGTAAGCCTTAGCATGATAGTTCTCTCTGCTATTTCAGCTTTTAGTCTCTTTCGTTTGTATGGAAATAGTAAAGGAAAGGGCAATGCAATATAATAATAATAATGTAATGTAACTTTGGTCTTTTTTTTAGATCTTTTTTATCTATGTTGTAAAATAAATCAAAGAACAAAGTTGGTGAGAGTGTTATAATCATTTCATGTTTGCTTCATCATGTTTAGCTTTATCATTTCTTTATTATATGATATGTCAATTGTTATATATTACAAACACATTACATATGAGATTATATTCAATAAATTTCTTTTTTTGCTAGTTGTGGAAAATAAGTAGTAAAATTCAAGGTGATGAAGGGTGTATTTTTTTAATTGATTAAGATGTTTGAATTTGAATATTAAATATTGAATGATTAATATTATTTTTTTTAATATCTTATATATTTAATACATATGTTTATTAAGAATATAATTCAAGAAAATAATTAAAATATAATATTCACAATGTATTATAAGGTTGTAAGGTGGTGCCTTTGATGGCAAAAATGGTCGACCGTGGTGGTGATGGTTGTGAACTTGTGATGGTGTAGGTGATTGATAGTAGTAATTAATGATAATAATGGATTGATGTTTGATGATAGTGGGATGATATAGTTGGGAGTGATGATGGTTGTGATCGTTGAAGGTGTAGTTAGTGATTAATGGTATAGCGGTTGATAGTGATCGTAATCGATAATCGATAATTATTGTGACTAAGTAATGGTGAAAAGTCTTCCACAAATCTTTAATTGGATAGTCTCTCTTAATAATTTTGAAATTTTGATCAAAATCTAAATAATTCAAATTAGTTTAAGAGGTTCGACAGAAATATAGTTTTAGGAGATGGTGCATAGTTGCAAGAAATATTTGTATCGCTTCAATTTTATTGGATGTTTATTTGAGTAGACGATTATGTGAATACAACTTAATTTATACTATACTTTGTATTTTTGAATAAAACATTGTTATTTGACACTGACCTGTCATATAATCCAAATTTGGTATTCAAGTATGAAAGCAATTAATGCTTAACCAAATTTAATTAGAATAACAAAGCATTGAATGTTTTCCCTCTTTTGTATGTTTGATTTCTACCAAATATAACGCACAAAAAAATAAATTTTTCTTCTTTTTTTTCACATATAAGTTTTAGGTTTTCTCAAATTCTTACAACCTTTGACAGCCCTTGAAGAAAAGCAAGAACAAAAACAAAAATGGTAAAAACAATTCTTCTCTTTTACTAGTTTTTTTTTTGGGATTTATGTTGGATTCTTTTCTCATTTCTTGCAATTAATTTTTTGTACTCGTCAATTCCAATTTAGTTGAGTTCAGTTATATGAATCTTAAAAGGGGTTCACCTTGATTTGATTGTTGGCTATCAAACTACCACAATCGATTAGTTTATTTGAATTTAGGAAGTACTATAATTTGTGTCTATTAGGATTTTTAGATAAAAGTATTATTTTTTCTTAATGAATGAATCGAAAAGGGGCTTGCTTCTTTATTTCCGGACGGGGGCTACAACCATAAGAGAAGATTATCCTACCGCTAAGTCATAGAAGTCAAAAAAAATGTAGGGATATCGAATACTTAGACCGGTGAGAAATAATAGATATCTGACAAAATAATTGAGGCGTGTGCTAATTGGCCAAGAAAAGAAAATTCTTGCAAATGCCCCCAAAAAAATCGATAAGAATCATGGACTTGCACTTATTATTTCCTTGTCCTTTGATTTTTTTTTTTGTAAAAAAGAAAAAAATATTCCACTTGTTTGTACAATTTAATTAAATTACTTTTGTTTGTACTTATTAAGAAAAATCGAATTACTTGAACCAATAGAGAGGTGAAACACTTCACATTATCTAAAGAAATATAGATTATTATTTGTCTCGGGTAGATTCACTTTTCTTTTGTTATTATAAAGAAATTGAGGAGAATCATAATTAGTTGAGGCGTATACAAGGTGACCTAGCTAATACTATTATTAAAAAATGATAGTGATTTGTTCTATCGAGATGTGTGCAAGCTAGCTAGCCTGGACACTACGATAGGAAAATGATGGTGATTTGTTTTGTTTTTTTGTTCAAAATTTGGCAGACAACATCAAAAAGAGTTGCAGAGAGGAAAGTGGCCAAGTTTGAGAAGAACATAACAAGAAGAGGATTGAATCCTCTAACAGGGAAGAACAAAATGGAACCAGCACACATTGTTCTTGCACTCTTTGCTGTTTTGGTCGTTGGATCTTGTAAGCTCTTCTCTAATACTTAAATATTGGATGTCTGTTCGATTGCTTTCCTAGTCTTCTTCCTGCTTCATTAGATAAAGCGTCTTCATTAATAGATAGAGTTGGAGTACATAGTGAGAGTCAAGGTCAAGGTTGATTGATGAGTTTTTTTATTATCCTCTAACAACGTTTCACTATAATGGCAACCAGTTTTTTATGTTATGTTATATTATATGTTCTCTATAACAATATGATGCTATAACTTCTCTAAGCCTTAAATATTAAAAGCCATTTGTAGTTAAGTTGTGTGATTTCCTAATACTTCTTTCTTGTTGGCTTGCCGATCAATATCAAAGTCATTTGTCTATAAATAAATATACCATCAAACCTCTCTATAACAACTATCCTTTATAATAACATTTTATTATAACAATTTTTTTTAGAACCAAAGTTTCTTGTTATGTTATGTTACAAGTATGTTGTTTAAATTGATGGGATAAAAATCCTTTTGTTTTTTCCTTTTGGATTTGCAGTTGTTTTCCAGGTTGTGAAGATGGCTATTAATGGTGGGAACAATGTAGATGGAAGTTTTTAATATCTCCATAAGAATGCAACATTAAGAAGTCTTTTTACAATTAATAGTTAAGAGTAAACATTTTTAAACTCTAAATAAGTTTGTTACAACATTCTCTCTTGCTTGATGTATTATGGTTTTAATACTTGTGATCATAGATCATATGTGGAAACAACATGATCTTATAATAGTTAGTATATTTAAAATTACAATGATTCATATCATCGAATGAATCCTTTCCAATTTGGGAGTGTACTTGTGTGGTATCACCAATATGACAATATTTGCTTGAGCTTAGAGTCTATCAGAAACAACTTCTCTATCTGCACAAGGTAAAAATAAAGTTTGCGTACACACTACCCCACTGGTTATGTTGTTGTAGATTTGTTGAAACACGATCTTAAAAACACAATTTAGCCTCCAAACGTGCATCTTATTAAGAGATCATACCAACAAAACGTATGCTGATTACATACTTGGTCTAGGCAACTCAAGCAGACTGATTTTCTGAAAAATACATCGAAAAGGAGAGAATGGAACAGGAATTGACACTAAGAATGTTGTCAACAGGCAAGCTATTGGATTTAAGGTGTTGTGACACTCAAGAAGCATTGTAAGGATTGAGCACAACTCAGTAGAACTTATTGTGAACCTGCTTTCCATAAGTACATTTGCTTTCATCAGACCTACGAGCTGCACGAGTTGATTTGTTGCCTGTATTGGAACATTGGCGACAATCTGAACTTTTCGACAGCTTCCTTGCACAGGAATTGTAGCTTGTCTCATGATACACTTGAATGTTGTTTTTTACCAAATCTTTAGCATCAGGAGAATTGAAGTCATCAAATTCCTGAAAGATAACATGTTAGACAATGAAACGCGAGTCACCTTATTTGTAAGAGCATAACACTATGTATCGAGAAGATATAACAAAGCAATAGCAAATCAGAAATGCCCTGCCAAGAAGGGGTTTAACTGGTAATGTTCGAATTTCACAAACAAATGCACTGTGCTTCAAAGAGCGCCAAGAATGTCACAGGTCATGAGCACTCACCTTGGACTTTGTCTTGGCGTAATAAGGTGTTAAGCAGGGATTTACATCCTTGAGAAACATGTCATCTGGACTACCGGGAATTGTGTGATCCTCAGAGCTGAACTCCTAATAGAAACAAAGAAAGCTAATTAATCCCCTGGAGCGAATGCTTAACGTGCACATTCATGCCAAATTTCTTTTGGAAGGATGGTGACTTCAAGCAGAATAATTGCATAAAAGGATATTAGCTAAGCAAAATCAATAATTTGTTCACATTCACAACAAACAGCGTGTTGTATTAGAAAATTCTTGCACATTATTTAGATATATTTACCAGAGAATTAGCTGCTTCTTCTTGATCATATTCTGAAGGGCTACCAAAAGAGTCATAGCTCCCTCTTATAGCATATTTATCTGCTTTGACCTGTGAAAAATATAGTATCAGCCATTTTCTAAAACAATCTACTACTGCTCTACTAATAAAGTACCACATATATTTGCTTTATTACATCCAAAGCACACAGGGACCAAACCAACGGACTTGGATGTAACAAAATGATGCAAAGATCACAGCATATAGCTCCCTCCAAATCATTTATAAGAAACTTAGAAGCAATAGTTTGACTATCAACAGGCTAAAGGAAAAAATATGGAAGATCCATATAGTGTTCTTCCATATTTTCATCATGATGGAGCCAGCAGAAACCAAGAACGATACCGACTTTTTCATGTCATGGAGCCTTTGTGGTTCATCAGTGAGGTAGAAAATCATATTCTTTTCTATAATATCCTAATTGTACATATTTAAGAGTTCATGGAACATTCGGACAAGGAGATTTTTGTTCTCTTTGGCAGTAGATACTTTGAAACTTTGAAGCACATCCGCAAACTCTAGTTTGGTTCAATTACATTTCATTTTGAAGATTAACAAGGTTAGTGATATTAACAGAAAACTTGTCTGAGTTTAACTAGTTTTTGTTTATCATAAGTAATCGTGAAGCTTTTCAAAATACACGATAGATTGGAATTCTGTGGTTTAGACAATAGAAAGATCCCAACAAACAGTCCAAATGATTCATGTGAAGCAGATGGCAGACAATAATGACTTGTTGTTACCTCAGCGAGATCTTCGGCTAGGCATTGTAGTTGCCCGGTGAGAGAAGTGACCTGCCTTTGAAGATTTGGTATAAGCTGCTTTGCCTGTTTGAGTTCTGAACCTTGCTTTTCCAAAATATCCTGAACTTGAGAATTCATAACATCCGGGAACAGTATGGAATTTTTCAGTGACTTTATCTCTTCCCTTTGCTTTAAGCACAAATCCTTAAGCTTCTCAACCTGTCAGTATTATGTGCAAATCAGAAAATGAAGCAAAAAGGTAACATAAGCTCAAAGCGTCAATTCCTTCATGTAACCTCAGAAGATTAACTCGATTCAAGTTGAAAATTGCTGGGAGGAAAAAAAAAGGGGACAACTTTGGATTGTTTGTGTTTCTGTTTAAACTCCAACACCGCCCCCATAACATGGAAATTCGCAAAAATAAAAGGAATAAACACCATTAAGAAGTAAATCTACGATAAAAAACTTGTATAAACCAAATCTGCAACATACAAAGACATTCAATTAGAAATCAAGCATAATTCTGGCTCATCAATAAACAACCAATGATAAATGTGCCATCTTGACCAAGATAATTACATCATTCTTTTAGACTATCAACCACCTACACCAGATACATTTTACAACAACAAATGTGCCATCTTGAACAGGAAATTTTTGTGCAAATTTACACCTTCACTGTTCTTGAAAATCCACATATCAAAAGATAAACACTTACTGAAAACAGACAAAAAGTTAGCACCTTAACATAAAATGTAACCAAATTATTCAAAAGGACACAACTTTTGAACAATTTCAAGAACAGGCTGTTGGTCAAACATTCCATTCTAAGTTAGTCTCCAATTATTAAGATGCACAGAGAAAGCTTCCCTCTACAGAAGAGAGAAAGGGTTAAAATATCAAAAATTATGACAGAATGCAAGATAAAACTATGCAGTATACAAATATAGCACCACTTTCCTTTTCTCTTGAAGCATCAACTAAAGTAACATTCACACATATTCAATTAGAAAACATGATCAACTCCAACTAACCAATGTGCCAGCAACATTGATATCATCCCACATTTTGCAATAATACAAATGCCATCTTGAACTATATAATTGCAGCATTTTTAAGATTATAAACCTCCAACACCAAAGGCATTAGCTACAACTTTCCCGAACTAAGTCACGATGCCAATTTACACCTCCAATGTTCTTAAAAAATCCACATACCAAAAACTAAAATCTTTGAACTTTGAGCCAAAAAGTTTGCATCTTTGTCCAAAAGAAAGTCACAGCTTTTAAACAAATTCCAAGCTGTTAATCAAAATGTTTAAATCAAAGTTAGCCTCCAAATACTAAGCTGCACAGAAAAAAGCTTCCTTTACAAAAATTTATGCAAATAGCAAAACAAGATCTAAAAGCAACACTAAAATTATACAATATACAAATGGAGTACCTCTCGATTCTTCTCCTCGAGCATCAGCTTAAGCTCAACAATCTGATCCTCCTGCTCCTTATTCATACTTAACAGCTCCCTCTCACTCCTAAGAACCATTCCTAATGTCCTCGTATTCCCCTTAACCTCCGTTAACGCCTTCATTGCGCTTCCTTCCTCTTTTTTCACACCACCACCAGAAGAAGAACCTTTAAACAATTTCTTATGCAGAGAACTCAAACCACTGCCTCTTTTCGCTGTTTTCTTCAAATCTTCAGCTATAAAATCCACAGGAATAACCAATTTCAAATCACCCTTTTTCTGCTGCTGCTGCTTCATCAATTTAGAAGAAGCAGATTTGTGTTCAACAAATTTCTTGACCATTGAACTGAAATTGGATTGATGGGTTGTTTGAGTAACCCCATTTGAACCTTTCTTGAGTTTGATTAGAGCTTTGTCTGTAGAAGAAGAAGGGTCAGATTTAGTTGAAGATCTTGAAGAATCAAAAGAAGTTTTAGCATAGCGAGATGATGGCTTAATAAAAGACATTGTTGGGGTTGTTAAAGTTTGATTCTTGGAGAGATTAAAGCTTGAATTTTAGTACTGAGAGAGCATTTTCTGGGTTTGTGTGAAAGAGAGGTGAAGAAGAAGAAGAAGATAGTTTGGCGCTGGATGAATTCAAATTTTTGGGAGCGTTTACACTTGGAGATTTTTTTTAGGATTATCACACTAATAAATTACAATAATTTTATTTTGGTATTGAAGTGAGCATGGACTAAAATGTAACTTGTTCTTTGTAGTCGGGAGATCACGAGTTCAAATTTTTAAAATAGCTCTTTGTAAAAAATATACGATAAGATAACATATAATAAACATATGTAAATGAGTTTTTCTCTAGATCCCACATATTTTTAGATAGAAGTTACTAGTGAGCCTGAAATAAAATGTTAAATTATGTTATCGTGTGATTGAGAGTACAAATTCAAATCTTTAAAATAATTCCTCTACGGTAAGACAACTTATAATAAACATTTTGGAATTGGACTCTTTTTCTGAATCTCATGTATAGTGAGAATTTACTAGATATCTTCGACCATGTTACACACAAGCTACTAAGCTACTAGAGGTGTCAAATATTGGTTCAAACATTGATGGTACGTCTAATTCGTTCAAAACTTCATGAGTTAGACATTATTTTTTTTGTATTGAGTTGATTTATAGTCAACATAACACAATATAATCTAAAAGTGACTCTATTTAAGAATCACTTGCACTTTTACCCTTATTTTAATGCTATTTTTTATAATAATATCCCACAAATTTTGTTATAATAATTTAAAGGTCTGATTCTGAAAAATTAAAATAAGAATGGATGCGGAAGTACTATTGATTTCTTTTGTAGAGGAATTTCATAGCGAACGTAGGTATGTTTTTGATAATAGTCAAGTCATTGCAAAAACAATTAATTGCGCAATATCATGTTTAGAGTTTGAAGGAAAATTATGTTTTTTGTATATCCTTAATCAGTTGAATTGACGATAAAGGATAAGAGTTGATGAAAAATATACAGTAAAACCTCACTAAATTAATATAGGTAAGATCATGAAATATTATTATTTTGTAGAAGTATTATTTAATCGATAAATTAACATTTATTAATTTAAAGAGTGTTTTGAGATTCAATAAAGGTTAATTTTGATTACATCAAAATAATTGTATCTTACTAATTTATGTATCATATTTATTGAATTGACCTTAAATTTTTTTTTTACTATACATAAAGTATAATGAATACATCAAATCATTGTATCTTACTAAATTATGTATCATATTTATTGAATTCGTATAAAAAAAAATCATTATACATAAGGTACAATGTATTGCAAACTTTTTGTTATTTATCGGGTTATCGAGTTTTCTAAAAAAAATTTACTTAACTCCTCACCATATAAATTCAACATTCACATAATTTGAAGCAAAGAGATGAATTTCAGTTCGAATAAACTTTACTTTGTACTTGGATTCATGAATTGATAAAAATTCGAGATTATTTCTCCATTTATTATTGCTTTATCAAATGTTGTATATCACTATATATATATATATATATTTTATTTTTTTTGCTATAGGTTTTTGGACCCAATTACATATGGTGACTACCCAGCAAGCATGCGCGCTAATGTAAGGCGTCGGCGGAGCAGAAAAAGTTGGTGAATTGATTTCTTAGGAATGAATTACTATACTACTCAGTATGCTATCTGTCCCCAGAGTTAATCTTAGCTATACCATTGCTATGACTAGTAACTCATCAAATTCATTGAGAGAAATTTATTCATTAATACTCCCTCCGATCCGTCCTAATTTGTTTTGACTTCATTGTTTCTTAATAATCAAATATTATTCATTGTATCTTTACTAAAATTATTTAATATATAATGATGAGAGAATAAACTACATAGGAAACTTTTTGAAACTATATCCAAAAATGGCTTCTCAGTTAAAATGTGTCAAAAAATCAACTAGAAACTTTTGAATGCAATACGAAAATTTAGAGTTGAACTTCAACTAAATTTAAATTTTAACAAAAAATGCTTAGCATCATAGGGGTATTCTGAAAATATATTATCTTATCGAAATAAGTGATTTTTTTCATTGGCCCAAGTTAGGACCCGAGTAAAATATTATCTTAAAGAGATTATTAATTGATCGAGTATTAATTTAGTGAGGTTTTACTGTACAATCATTTGGGCACTATTCGCCAAGAGTTGAGAATAAGATTTAAAAAAATATATTTCTTCTTCAATCTACTATTTACAAACAAATACTAATAAAACTAAAACTTTCAAGTGGGGAAAAATGAAAATCCTAGGCACTTGGATGAGCGAAGTCCTTCATTCTCAACATGTTCGACGAAATAACTTAGTGAATGCATAAACACTATAGTAAGAGGTTGTTACACGATTTCCAAAAAAAAAAAAAAAGAATGCACCTAGATATATCATACATAAGCAAAAAGTAATTTTGGAGAGATCAAACTTTCTGTATAAGCAAATCCTTCTTGAGAATAACCACATTGAGGCCATAATCCAAAATATGATCCTTTGGTTGTTCTAAATATAGGACCAAGAGATCTACGGTTTAAATATCTGCAGCTAAGTAATAATTCACCATCCGCAAACTTATATTTCGGTCTGGCTGAATGAAGATCAATATCTTGTATTGTGTACAAATTAGTCCAAGATTCTTTGACACCATAGTCTGTCATGACCCATAACTTAAAAGTCCCTTCCCCTTGATAATTAGTAGTAGAATGAAAGCAAAGTAGACCTCCCAATACTGAAACTTCATAGTCGAGGTACTTAATTTTGAATAGGTTGCACATTCTCTCTAGCAATGGTATCTCTCCGTAAACCTCATTTGAAATATCAAATGAAAAAATAGTATAATATTGTGACAAACCAAGCCAATGAAATGCTCCATGTACGAATGACAAATAACCCCTACCAGTTGGCATAGGGATATGGCGAATTGAAGGTTTACCAATTCTTTTCCATGAACCACTTTTCAACACGAGAATTTCATTAGATACTTGACGATTAACCACATTCCCATCAATCTTAAGGATCTTATAACCATCACTAGCTGCATCATATGCCAATCCACACATACAACCTCTCATTAAAAATTCCGGACGGGGAAGTAGTATTGATTCTCGTGTGGAGGGGTTCCATAGTAGATACTGTGCATTGAGTCCATCAGAAGCAATCAGTAAAACCAGCCCATCACAACAAGAATAGATTTTGCAACCCAATGGTGTATAGTTCAAAGAGCAATCAAGTTTGCGTACATCCTCTGTCTGTTGAAAAGGACAAGAATAAATGGAAAATATAGGATCCGTTTGGCAAATAAGAAACTTTTGGGAATCTTGGTCATTCTTTGCATAATTGAGATGCTTCAAGTTAAAGTAATGATCAGAGATTAATGTCTTCCAAAACTTTGAAACACATCTGAATCGAAGAAGAGACCTCACAGGTAACTTGCTCAGGATGTCCATCATTATTTCCTCTTGGAAGTGAATTTCCATGGCCTAGATGGGACAAAGGCAAGTTCTTTTCATTAAATCACACACATACATATATGAAACATCAAAACAGATTTTCAAGTAAAACTTGTCTGGTTTTGGTTGAGGAGAATGATTATATTGTTCCAAATAAACAATAGTTGAGGAATTTAAAAGTCGAGTTTAAACATTGTTGTGAGACAGAACAAAAACAATCCCAGAAGATTAATTAAAGACAGTACCTCAGGACCAACAATATCCATAGGTGACAATGATTTCTTCTTCCTCATCCGCAAAAGATTTGAATTTTTCGAAGATTTTGAATGCTAGGGTTTGAAGTCGAAAAGATTAATATACCAAACTCCTCTTTTTAATCATGAAAAGGAACAACTTTTTATCTTTTCTATTTCTTATATTACTTATTTTATAAGGAGAAAACACATATAGTATTTTTTTACCTTACACAAACGCTATATAACAACACAACAACCAACAACATATTTAAACACTACAAAAATATTGAATTAAAGGCTATTTTAACTTTAAAATACATAAAATAAGCTAATTCGACTCTTAATCTTTAATTGCTTGTTAGGAAGAAGTTATATTTCGTTTTTTTATTATTATATTTATTTATTGAATCGAATATGATTTTATGAAATAAAATAATAAAATCGTGCTTATTTGTCTATTTATTTTTGTTTACACATCAGGTGTAAAATGAATATACTAGAACTAAATAAACTAACAGACACCCCTCGATTAAAATCAGCATTGTCCGTTGATTTTGGCCCTCTTTTTCCACATTTTTTAAGTAGTGCGCGTACAATGTTAAAATTAAGGGGTTGTCAAAAGAGAAAAAAAGTTTTTATTTTTAATTTTTTAATTTTATAAAATAGATTAAAATGAAAAGTAAGATATTAATTTTTTTTATGGGCTGCTTGGCTTGAAATCTAAAATGGGAAACTTTCATATATAGCCACTCAAAAATAGCTTAATTACTCTCCATAGCTATAGTTTGCTAATTCGTAGCTACATGTTATAAGGAGGAGAGTAGTGAGCGAGATTGGGAGAGGGAGGGGAGAGGTGGGTGGGAGAGGGCAGAGAGTGGGAGAGAGACGAATTGTATATGTATATATAATTGTATATATGTAAATGGTATACATATGTATTTGTATATCTGGCGAGCGAGATTGAGAGAGGGAATTGATACAAACATACATATGAACTTTAAACAGTTGAGTAAAGACATAAAGACACAATCAAAGTTGTTTCGTATTTGCATAAAGACACCTTAACTTTTCAAGTGTCCTATCACCTCACAAAACTATTTAATATCGTTATAAATGGGCCATTTTGACTCATTCCTTCGTCTATGTAGTGGTGCGTGTTGCTCACTCCATGTAATAGAATTCAATCCGATCCGACCCGACCCTATTCTTTGAAGAAAAGTTGTCTTCTCCTTTTCTTTTCTTATTTCTCAACTTTCCATAAAATCTGAAGAAATAGAAAAGTTTTCTCGCCATGTTGGTGTTGATAATCTCGTTGTTGATGTGTCTTAGTGAAGATTCTTGGAGGGACAAAGAATTGAAGGTTTAACAGGTTAGGGTAGATCATATGATAAATATCTTCTTTTTTTTCGATTATTATGATTTTAGGAATTATTATAGTGTAAAAGTGTTGAAATACTATAGTTGCCATTGTTAGGATTTTATAGTTGTTCGTTGTGTTTTTGAGTAATTACTACTGTAGGGCTATGGAAAAAATCATGAAATCGAAAAATTAGGGATATCAATGGCTATTTTGGGTTTAAATTTGGGGAAGATGATATAAAGTGATTAAATAATTAATAATAAAGAAAGAAAATGACACGTGACACTTTTAAAC
>JAJONZ010028261.1:0-16586 GCA_029582445.1 Solanum paucissectum | reverse complement strand
GGGTCTAAACGACGTATCTTAGGGGTTAAACGAAATAGGAAAAGACCAAAAAACCCCTGAATTAACTGCTGTCGGAGTGACCTACGGACTGGACCTACGGTCCGTCGATCAATCGAAGGTCCGTCGATTGGGTCCGTAGGTTGGGTCTGCCCGACAGGCCTTCACTAAAACGAGCATAACTTTTTACTCAGAGGTCGGAATTAAGCAAACTCGGCGGCGTTAGAAAGATAATTCAATTATCTATGATATCATAGTTCATGGGACACACAATTAATTTTTTACAAAAAGTTATGACCATATGAAGTTGACTCATCAACAACTTTCAGCTAAATGGCTGTTGACCCTAACCTACGGTCAGACCTATGGACCGTGGATCTAATGACGGTCCGTACTAGTCGACCGTAGTTCATGTCAGAGGCTGGGTGAAGGAGGTCTTAATCCACGGACACAGACCACGGTCCGTGGTCTGATCTACGGACCGTAGGTCTGTCCGTGAGTCGGGACTTAGCCAATTTTCTGACTGAGTTCTGGGGAATTTTTCTGTCATGAACCACGGACCTGCAGGACGGACCGTGAGTCCATCTACGGTCCGTGGATGGTGTCCGTGAGTGCCACCTGTGACACAAAATCTGAAATCTCTATTTTTTGATACGGGGTGTTACAGTTTACCTAATGTAGGGCTTGACAATTTCTCTCCCTATGTTCATGGCTAGTTCGCACCTAGAGATTTCAAGACTTGGTGAGTCCTCATACTCCGAGGACCATGTCACCTTTATTTCTTTTCTTATGTTTTTATGTTTCAGATACTTTTATGGGTTACGTCCCAACCACTTCTTTTTAATTTAATAGATGGCTTGTCAAGGCTATGTTAGACTTCCTGTTTGAAATGTCAAACTATTTTCTTAATATGAGATTCTTTACTTTTGTCTCTTACTTTGTATTGAATGTATGTCAAGTGACTTGTGTAAGGCCTCCTAGGGTCTTATACGCTATGTGACGTCTAAGGTGTACTTTGGGTTGTGACAAAGTTGGTATCAGAGCACAAGGTTTTAGAAATAGGTCATAGGATGTCTGAGAAGCCACGTTGAGTAGAGTCTTGTTCATAAGTATGAAGCGTGACATAATTATGAATAGGAGGCTACAAAGTGTTTAGGAAATTTCACATCTTTCATTACTCCAAAGTCATTTCATATAGTCTATCTCTATAAAGATCTTTCTCCTAAATTGTATTCGATTCCTTTTAGGATATGACCCCTCAAAGTGCCTATGTGAGAAGGAATGCGGGAAATGACAGTGTTGAGCTTGAGGTTTCTCAAGTTCCGGTTTATCCTTTGGCCAAGCAAGTGACTCATGCCGAATTTTGAGCCGCTTTCCAAGTGTTGGCAAGCTATGATGGCCCAAGTCAATAGAGAGGATAATACTTATGTGAACCCAAATGTGGGTACGATGACGGTAAGCATACAAGACTTCACTAGGATGGATCCTTTAGAATTCCATGGTTCTAAGGTTGATGAGGATCCTCAAGAGTTACTTAATGAGATTAACAAGATAGTAGGTATTATGGGATTTTCGACGGTTAAAACGGCGGAGTTGGCTGCTTAACAACTCAAGGGTGTTGCTCAAGTGTGGTTTTAACAATGGAAGAGTGACAGGGATTTTGATGTGGGTCCTCTTGATTGGGAGAAATATAAGGGAGTTTTTTTTTTATCATTTCTTTCCTATTGAAATTATAGAAGTGAAAGTGTTTGAATTTATTAACATCCGAAAAGGAAATATGAGTCTGAAGGAGTATGCTTTGAATTTCACTCAATTGGCTAAGTATGCTCTGACTATGGTCGTTGATTCTAGGGAAAGGATGAGTAAGTTTGTGTCGAGAAAAATTTCCAAAGAATGTCATACCGCCATGTTGATCAAGGAGGTGGATATTTCTCGTTTGATGATACATGCCCAACAAATTCAGAAGGAAAAGCTCAAGGAAAGGGCAAAAGAGTCTAAGAGGGCAAGGACTAGTGATAGTGACTTTTCTCATTCTAAGTCTGGTGGACAAGGGCGTCCTCATTCTGGTGAAAGTTTTCTAGTCAAGGTTCCTCTAATGATCCGGCTCATAAGTTCAATAAGGATAGGGTGTCTAACTCTAAACCTCAAGGAGATGGTGGAAATGGGTCTTCTATCCCCACTTGCCCTAGGTGTGGCAAGAAACATGAAGACAAATGCTTAGTTGGTACAGATGGTTGCTTTTGTTATGGGAAGAGTGGTCACAAGGTGAAAGATTGCCCATTGCAAGCTAGCAAGGGTAAAGATGGTAGGAAAGCTCAACCTAGTAGTTCCAGCTCGGGTGCTCTGAAGCAAAATAAATTTTATGCTCTTCAGACTCGACAAGATCATGAGGGTTCTCCATATGTGGTGATCGGTATGTTGAAAGTCTTTCATCTTAATGTTTATCCTTTACTTGATCCAAGTGCTACCTTATCGTTTGTTTTTCCTTATGTGGCCATGAGATTTGATGTTGGTTCAAAAATTCTTTCTAATCCCTTTCATGTCTGTACTCCCATGGGTGGTGCTATTATGGCTAAGAGAGTCTATAAAAATCGTTCTATTTTTGTTTCTCATAGAGTCACTCATGTTGATCTTGTAGAACTTGATATGTTAGATTTTGATGTTATTCTTGGGATGGATTGGCTTCATGCATGTTATGCTTCTATAGTTTGTAGGACTTGATTGGTCACTTTCAAGATTCCGAATGAATTTATCATGTAATGGGAAGGAGGAAATTGTGTTCTCAAAGTCATTTTGTATCTTGCCTAAAAGCTAGGAAATTGATTTCTAAGGGTTGCATTTATCATCTTGTTCGGATTACAGATATAAATTCCAAAACCCCTACTCTTGAGTCAATTTTTATCGTAAATGAATTTTCAGAAGTGTTTCCCGATGATCTTTCCAGTATTCCTCTCGAAAGGGAAATAAACTTCGATATTGACCTTCTCTGAGATCTGCACCCTATCTCTATTTCTCCTTATCGGATGGCCCCAACAGAGCTTAAAGAGATAAAGGACCAATTGAAAGAAGGACTTGTTGGATAAGGATTTTATAAGACCGAATATCACTCCATAGGGTGCTCCTGTGTTGCTTTTTCGAAAAAAGGATGGTACTCTCCGAATGAGTATTGACTATCGACAATTGAATAAGGTTACTATTAATAATAAGTATCCTATTCCAAGGATTGATGATTTTTTTTATCAACTCCAAGGAGAAAGTTACTCCTATAAGATTGACCACCGGTCAGGTTATCACTAATTGAGGGTGAAGGAGAATGACATTCTGAATGACATTTAGAACTCTGTATGGTCATTATGAGTGTTTGGTGATGTCATTCGGTTTGACTAATGCCCCGACGTCATTTATGGATTAGATGAATGGGGTATTTACGCAATATCTTGACATGTTTGTTATTGTGTTTATCGCTGATATCTTGATTTACTCACGGAGTGAAGATGAGCATGTTGAGCATTGTGTTACAAATTCTCAAAGTCAAAATAAAATTTGTTAATTATTAAAATATTTAGAAAAATTGCAAACTTTTTAAAAAAAAGAACTGAAAAATACTAAATATCAAATTTTACTACTACTTTTTACGATTTTTAAAGTTTCAAATTTTAGTAATAGTTAACTACGTGTGTGATTCCTTTTTGTGTGGGAAGTTATCATATTTTTAATCTAAAACCTTTTAATTATATTTCCACAACCCCTCCTTATATATAGCAAATCAAATGCATATAATAATATTATTATAATAATTATTATAATAATATTTTCTATTATTATTAGTATTATTATTATTATTATTATTATTATCTTCTATCTATATATAATAGGAGAAATAAAAAATGTCATGTGTCAGCACCATAAGAAACAAAATTTCAAAATTATTAAAATTAATTTAAAGTTTTAAAATTTTAAAATAAAAAATAAAAATTGCAAACACTAAAAATAAAAGAAACGGAAAAGGGCCAAAAATACCACTAGACAATTCGAAAAGGTTTACAAATACCCCCATTCACCTATTGGGTTAAAAATGCCCTCTGTCCACCTTTTTTTATCCACAATTACCCTTAAAACTAACAACCTTTTATTTTTATTTTTTTATTATTAATTATTACGTGGCATCTTTCTATTGGATGAATTTAAATTCCAATCCACTAATTTTTTTGTACCCAACCAACCGATATCCACATTCTTTGACCCAAACCCAATGAAATTTTTTAACAAAAATAATAGATTTGATCATCTCTTCTCTCCCCCTTAAACCTAATTCTCTATTTTTTTCCCGCTTTTCTTATTCAACAATTTCAAGATAAAATTAATGATTGGATCAATTAGTATTTAAATTTGAAATGGACATATTGATATTTGAATTTGATCATATCAATTAGAAATAAAAAGTTCTTCTTGATTGTATTTGAATTTGTACTTTCTTGTTTCTTCCTTTTGGTTCACACTCATGTAAAAAGATTCAATTTTTCAAGGGGAAGTTGCACTAAATAGCTCTTCTTGTGTAACACTCCAAAAACTAATAGGCTAAACTAGAGCTTGATGTTAGGGTTAGAGCCTTGAATGTACCTCCCTGTACCTTACAATAAATGTTTACATGTTAGAACGTCAAGGTTCAAACCCCAAGGACCAACCATGGGTCCTTGAGGAGGACCCTAAGGAGGTTGCCTGTGGAGTGACCCACGAGGGCAACTCACGCTCCGTAGGTCCTCCCACGCCTCGTGGGTTAGGGGCCTTAGGTCAAGGCCCAAGAACCAGTCTCAGAACCTTGACCCACGGTTCAACAACACCCCACGTGGGTCCATCCACGGATAGTGGTCATGTGGTCGAGGGCGAGGCCTGAAACTACCATTTGGCAGGTACACTTAGGGGCATTATGGGGTTTTACGGTTTTCATTAATATTAAGTGACGTCGTTTTGTATTAATTTAGACTAGCTATATATTGATTTAAGACCCCTAAATTTAGTCATCTTCCTCATAATTCCAAAATCCCAAATCAAAATCAACTTTTCCCCAAAACTCTCTCTCTCTTAAACTCCAAGGAAGAAGAAGAAGAAAGTTGAAGCTAGGGTTTGAAGGAGCAAGCTTTTATACTCAATTTATTTGGAGATTCATAGATAAGGTATGTTAGTCCGTCATCCATGTATAGTCTTCATCCATGGAGTCCCTCCAAACTTAATTTCAAAGATAGTAATTCCCCTAAAATCTAGGGTTTTACTCCAAGTCATGGATTCCTTTCAAAAACGTTTTTATTGAATAAATTACCTTATATTATGATTTAATTGATGATTTATTATGGTTTTATGATGAAATCTCCCAAGAATCCATGAAATCCCTATATTCCCAATTTATGACCTTGTGATGTGGGTGAATTGTAGAAAGAAGAGTATTATGAGATTATGCTTATAGTAATTGAACTAATTCAATTATGTTCTTATCCATGTCTAATGTAGTAATTCTAGATGTGTTGATTGAATATGATCTATGGTCCTTGTCGCATCCCTATTTCGAACCGGCTGAAACAGTTCACAACATAGTATGGCTGACACTCTGATTTTTGGAAAAAATCATTTTTTGTGTTACAGTCTCCACCTAAATTTTAAGGAAAATATTAGGAAAACCATTTTTTAAATATGTGAATGTAAACTTTGTTTTAATATGCGAAACCAGTGAGATTCTAAGTAAGGATTTTGGTTACTCGATGGGAAGGTATTAAGCATCCCTCATAGCCTATCCGAAGATAGTCCTTAAACTCAATTTAGGAAAACATAATTAGGAAAAACCTGTTTATTTATTTGCTTTAAAATTAATGGTAAGTAAATTTTTCAAGAAAAAGAGTAAAATACAAGGTATGACATATATATGTCAATTAAATAAAATTAATAGTAATATGTTTATCATATGGTAAAATAAATAAATGCACTAAAAATATATGACAATTTTATATGTTGAAAAGTATAGATGTGTATCCAAAATAAATGTTGAGTTTAAATGATATGAAAATTTGTCGTCTTATTTATATAGAGAATTAAGGCGTGAAAGAAAATAAAATAAAATGAGATAGTAGACGGGTGCAAATAAGTAGTAAAATAATATGTATATCAAAGTGTAGGGATTTATAAATTATAAAAAAAATAAGTAACAATTGCAAAGTGATCGTAGATATGAGAAAAATAATATGAAATGTAACAAAATAATAAGTTACGTCTAGAGAAAACTAAAATATAGAATTTGTACATTTTGCGTATGACATCTATATGTATATATACCTTGTATTTTGAACATGTTGACATATCTAAAATCTTCAAATAAGGTGTTAAGAAATTAAAATATTTTAGCAATATTTGATTTGAAAAGTGATAATAGTAAATATATTTTCGAAAAGGGGTGATGTAAAAAATAAATAAAAATGGGCCTAACTATTGGGACATATTCTATAATTATATTATTATTTTTTTTGTTAAAAATATATGGGCCTACTTTCTTACATGTTTTCTAAAAGAATATTTCTAAAACGGTAATAACTTTAGCCTTACGTATTTCTAAAGGTAATAATTTTAATCTTTAAACTTGTTTTAAAATCATTTGGGAGTTTTAAATGATAAGTTTTCCTTAACATAAAGGCCTATGTGAGTGTTGATAAGTAAAACTATTAAATATTTTGGTCCTTTTTCTTAATAACGTTTCTTCTTCCTTTTGCAAGTAGTATTTTCAAACACTTTTAGACTCAAACTACTGCATTTTTAAACTCTTAAAGTAATGGTTGGATAAAAAATCTATATCTTTAGGTACTAAAATTGGTGTTTAACTAAGAAACAGAACTACATTTCTTACACTAAAATCTGCTCAATAAGGTTGTTAAGAGGTGCAGTGTTTTAACTTACAAAACCAATAATTTTTCAAGTAAAAATCAGCACTTTTGAACCTAAAAATCTGCATTCATTAAGTTGCTAAAATATATTTTTTAACTCTTATTAAAAATTCTTAAATGAAAACATTCTAATATTTTTTTATTTTTTTATTTTTTTAAAAAGTATTCTCAAATTCACTCTTTCTGAAAGGTCAAGTTTTTGTAACAAAAATATGTTAAGTAACAAATGAAAACCTAGTTAGAAAGCGTCGTCCTAAGCCAAATGGTCATATTAAGTCCAATATCTGGAGGGATGGGAGATGAACAACTACGTCTTAATATCATTCTTAGTTGGTTTCTATAAACCCAAAAATAAAGAAAGCATAAATATAAATATAAAACATTAATATGGAAAATGTTAGTCAAAATAGCAACACATATATGTATGTATAAACACGTGAAACTTTGAAGCGAGAAGGAAGTGTGGACACTATTGACGCGATAAAGGCAGCTAGACACAGGCTGATAATGTATTGATGAGCACAAATCTGATTTGGGACAGATGAATGGAGTCGTATCACAACTCCAAATGCGCTCCCGAGTGTACATGTACAAAAGAATAAGATAAAAAAAAAGAATTAGCAAACAGTATTAGCACATGTGGTTTCGTAAAGAAAGGGATAAGTGAAGGATACTATAAATTATCCTACCAGGTATTTAGAAAAAGCTACAGTAAACTTGAAGCTATCTAATTCATACGAAAAAATATACAGTGGTGTACCAACTGAAACGTGCAGGAATAGCCTGGGAACTTAGGGATACACATCATCATAAAAAAAATCTTTGAACTTGTTAACACATATAGAACTTAATGAAATTAACCGTCATTCCTTGCTAGTTCCTATTACTATAAAATTCCGAGGTGTCCTATTTATTTTTGGATACAGAAAGAGGGTAAATTCAAAATCAGCTTGTAGGCAGATTTTTCAGCAAGTAGTTAACACTTTAGGATTAAAAATAATAATCAAACAACCAACAAATGTCTGTTATATAATCAAGGTAGGTTTTGTCTAAACTTCTATGAAAATGATGCCTTCCTACCTGCATTTGGCATTGAAAAAACACACACACACACACTCAAAATGTGACTGCCAATAGATATCCTAATTCATATCAACTATTCTATATGCTTAAATTTGATAATCACACAAGCTATAATAAAAGATCAGAGTGTAAGTTCAGCCGAGTTAATCACCCCGAAACAAGAACAAAACATAAACTGAAAAGTGCTAAGAGCATTTAAATACGGCGAATAATGACCTGACTAACAATACTATGAAGCAAGGGCAAAAATATTCACCAGAAAAAGATGAAACAATGTCAAAAAATGATTATACTAGAGTAGTAATTGAATCAATTAGTTCATGTGATCCTTGACAATGTCTAATAAACATTCATTACAAGCCGACAACCCCCACGTTATACTTAGAGAGTCAAAACAGAGAAGAAAGAATTCTACATATTAAATATCAACGATGGAAATAAAACAGAGAGGAGGGGACTTTGCGTTGGTCTCTTTACAGAGAACTTTAACAGGATACAAAAGTTATGTTAGCAAGCCTTCAAAATATCAAATATGCTTATCCACCATCTTGTTAAATTCAACACATAACCAAAAATAAGCATACATGTATTTACCTACTATAAACTTGCATCCACAAATTAGTTAGATTGACAGAAGGTGCAGCAATTCCCATAGCTCAAGTTCACATATGTAATTGTTATGTCATTGATTGAGTTCTAACAAAACTAAGAAAAATAAATACTAAAAGAGCTCTTCTTAAAAAAAATGAGGCAGCAAGGGCAAGTTTATAGAATTATTCTTAAATGAGAATAAATTTTAAGTTGATGAACATTTTATGAACATATTAAAACAATTTCTTTTTTTGTTGATAAAACTAAGAAAAAGAACTTGAAGGAGACGAATGTTTCAACACTATTTTTTAGCGAGAACTATCGTTTACAGAGAGTGGCTTGTAGGGGAACAAGAGTCCTACAACGATGTCAATGGAGCAGTAAACATAGCATCAACATTTAGCAAGAATAGAGTATGTTATGAGGAAACTACCATCCGCAAAAGGTCAACATATGAGATGAAATTAATCTCATACTATAAATGAACCTGCAGCCATATTTAAAGAAAAGGGATTTTTTTTAACAAAAGCTTGGTTACACTTAAAGAAGTAAACAAAATTTTAGAATCGATACTCAAATTTTAAGCGAAATTGAACTCTCGAAATAACAAGATAATGTAGGGAATTTCTAAGATGTAACACATCGGCCTAAACTTGAATGACACTTAGCAACAGAGAACAACATAAATCAGACTAAATGTCTTATAAAATCGTGTTACAGAACTTGAAAGCAACAATATGACATGTCTTATGCTTTCTAAGCTGATTCTAACTCGAGTTTACATAAACGATAGGAGCAAATAAAATACAAGAGTAACACGGACAACATTCAAGTTATGATTCAAACCAACAGTGATGAAAATAGAACTACACAGTTAGAACACTCAAAATGGAGACTAAGTGAACGTCAACCATTGCAAGCAAAGCAAAGCATAGATTCGGCTAGTTATATGGACACAAATTCAAATCAATGAATATAATGATCAACACATAACATTCAAACAACTCCACTGATGCTTGACTTATGCCTACTGCCCAGAGATATACAAAATGAAACTAAGGTAAGGGTTAAAACAGGGGAATCAGATATACGTAACAACAAATTCTATATCAAATGTCAACACATAACATGCCGCATCGAAATAAAAGAATATAAGAGGAGACGAAATTACCTTTCTTGGAGCAGCAAACTAAAGCTTTGACGTCGAAAGATTTCGAACTCGAACTTCAATTGGAAGAACACTAAAACAGTCCCGTTGGATTGTTGTTGGATCTCTTTTTTTTCAATCGATTCTTGGATGTTTTTAACTGATTTCCGGATCCTTTCTTTTTCTATCCTTAGAAGGAACCAAATGGCTCCTTTTTATAGCCAAAATCGCAACCTCGAGAATTCAAATTTTGAGTTCTTGAAAAGCCAAAACGGGAGGACTAATGATGAAAGGGGAGAAAAATCCCCCAAGAATCGCCTTTTCAGGCGGATTTGAAAACATTGAGTGACTGATAGGGCATTTTTTCCGGTGACCAGAACCCTTCTGACGAAGGGGATCGGGGAGCACGTGGGGGAGGTGACGGAGAGGAGCCTGGAGCGTCCAATTTTCTGGAAAAAGGAAGATGTTGAGGTGATCTTTGGGGAAGATGAAAAGGGAGGGTGGCTGATGGAGAAGACATTCTGTATGGGAAGAAGAACGTGATTTTTGGGTAAAAATAGAGTATAGGGCGGTGGTGGTAGAGTAGGGGTCTTTGGTTATTTTGGGCCGTCTGATCATTTGATCGGACGGTCAAAAATTAATTAAGAGTTAAATAAATAAATATTATATATATATATATATATAATATAGAAAAATGCTGAATTAAATTGGGGCCCTTAGATCAAATCGAACGGTTGAGATCAAATCTGAAAAAAACACAATCCATGTGCTTCTTATGTGGCACGCGTGAATTGGCCGAATTAAAATTACTTGGATTGCCAAATTTGCTCTAATTAACTCTATTTAAATTATAACCTCTTCTTTATTAAATAGACATAGTTTATTAAATTAATAATAATAATTTTGCAAGACTAGCTTATTTGTTAAAATTAGTGATTCTAAAAATAAATTAATATAAATTAGCCACTCATTAATTAATTAAGTCTTCCTAATTTTGAAAAAATGTTAAAAAATATTTATCGCTATAATAGATTATATTTAATTAGAAAAATCGAGTTAACCCTGAAAAAAAACAATAATTATTTGACGTGAAATTTAAAAGTGAGAAAGTAAGTAGTAATATTTATATAATAATATTTTTTTAGAAAAAATAGTATTTATAAAATAAATTTATCAAATAAAATAAATAATTTTAAAAACTTTTTGTTATTCCTACAAATATTCATAGCATATATATATATATATATATATATATTTTTTTATTTTTTTTTAAATTATTATTATTATTAATAAAACTTTAGTTAAACAAATGTGGGGAGCCAAAATTGGGTGTCAACAGTTTGCCCCTTTCTTTGTCCATGGAAGAGAGTAGAGAAGACGTGGACAAAGAAACATTGACACGATCCAATTTTAGGCGACCCACTAAAATACACCTTGAGCAAAACTCGGAAAGAAATGTTTATGGATATATGGCCGAACTCTGGCTTCTGAGTTGCCTACATATGTCAGGTTTTATGAGAAATCAAGCCATATGTAGTTCGAGAGTGTAGGAACATAGCAAATTTTTGTTAAAAAATTTGCCCCAGTATCAAATTATGGTAATACTGAAATGTTTTGGTGGTGAAGTTTGAAGAGATTAGCACAAATAGAGGGATGAGATATAGTTCTAAAGAACATGAATGAGAAATGCTCCGTAGCAATTTCTACTGGAGACTTATGGTAGAGGGATGATGATTTTTTTTAAAGAATGCCCCAGTGTTGGGTTGTAATGAAGTGAGACCTGAGAGAGTTATCTGAACTTTTGAAAATCGAGTCGAGTTGAGTTTTTGAAAGTGAATCCTTGATGTAGCTAGTGATGCTTGACATTGCACTAACTTGCCCTAGTTTACTGATTTGAGGGAGTTCCTCGTTGTAATGCGTTGTCCTGCAAAACATGTAAAAAGGTTAAAAGTACCTGTTGCGGTTCAAAAATTACAAATTGAAATTGGAATGTAAAGAGTAGAGTGTAAATGTCCAAACGATTATTGATGTCCCCATTTTTTGTGTTGTGAATGTGATGTAGGTAAAGTAACTTGTAATGTAAAAGCCCTCGACTGGCGGGGCTGTTGTAATGTAAAAGCCTGTATCTGGCTGTGTAAAGCTTGTAATGTAGACCTCCACTTGGCGGGGCTGTTGTAAAGTAAAAGCCTGTATCCGTCTTTGTAAAGCTTCTAATGTAACATATTATTGTTAGTGTGTGAAAGCGTCATTGTGCTTGCATGCCCCTGGTCGGTGGAGCTTCGGTGACGTCGCTACGATGTTAGTCTCTGATTGGCAGAGTGTTGCTTCTTTTGCTTAAATAAGGCTCTGATTGGCGGAATTCGATCGATGTTTGCTATGTACAGCCTCCGGTTGACGGAGTTTGATGATGTTTGCTATGTACAGCCTCCGATTGGCGGAGTTTGATGATGTTTTCTATTACAGTCTCCAATTGGTGGAGTTATTTTGACAGAAAGCTAACTATTCTATTTTCCGATGAGGGGCCCCTCTCTTTAGTATATGGTCTAGATCTTGAGCGTACCTGCAAAAAATGAAATGTTCTTAGATATAAGATGCAAGTGGAAGTACATTCGGGAAATAAAGTAGGGAAATAGTATTTTGGCTTATGATTGTAGAAGTCGAATGGCGCCTCCGGTCGTGCCCCGAGACTTGATGTTATTTTCTTGATTCCTGTGTTCCTGCGCTCAAAGAAAATTTTTAGTTTGGGAGGGGGTGTTGATTTGTATCGACTTGCGGACTGAAGCCTCGTCACTGGAATCTTTAGACGTCTTCTTAGCCTCCACATAGTTTCTTAACCTAGAGACTTGGTAGGTGGAAGAGTAGGAAAATCTTTTTTTAAAAAAGAATTAGCTTGTTTTTTTTTCTTTCTAGAAATTAAGTATATATTACTTATATGTTAGATATATATAGAGAGAGTAATTCTCCAGCATATTTTTAGATTATGACATGTTCTGAAGTCCATCGAGCTTTTCATTTTGTTGACTATATCCGACATAGTCTTCTTGTAGCCTTTACCCTCCTGATGAAGCTTCCCTAGCTCTTTTGCAGACCTTATGACAATCAATATTCTTCATATTCTGAGGTTACGCTAACTATGAGGAAGTCTTTCCTAGGGGTGAAAAACAAAAATGGAAATTATGCAGTGCATTGATCGAGCCTGGCTCAGGCTGCCTACGTATCCCCAAAGTAGGAATCAGATTGTAACGTAGTTCGAATACAAGTGAGAGAAATAGAAGTATGTAATTCAATGACCGAGCCTGACTCAGGCTGCCTACGTATCCAAGTGGAATCAGGTCGTAACGTAGTTCGATTACAATAGAAGGCTGAAAGATATGAAAGAAAAGTAAGAAACATGTAATGCAATGACCGAGCCTGACTCAGGCTGCCTACGTATCCAAACGGAATCAGGTCAGGACGTAGTTCAAATACAACAGGGGGAGAGTGAAAATATGAAATGCAATGACCGGGCTTGATTCAGGCTGCCTATGTATCCAAGGAGAATCAGGTCAGGACGTAGTTCAAATACAAAAGGAAAGTAAAATATATGAAATGCAAAGGACCGAATCCGACAAGGATTGCCTACGTATTCCACCGAGGGAATTCAGGTGTCTAAATACATGGAAATGATGATTTTGGGTTTTCTAAGGAAGATCGAATCCGATGTGGGTTTCCTATGTACCCCGCTGTGGGAAGTCAGGTCTAAACGTAGTTCTGTTACACTGAAAATGTGAAAGTACCAAAAATAAGCGCTAATCTTGAGGTCTTCAGATGTAGTATTTCTTGATGGCGTCTGAATTGATTGGCTTTGTGCTCACCCTGCCGTCCATTTCTACTAAGATTACTGCTCCTCCAGAGAGTACTCTATGAACCATGTAAGGTCCTTGGCAATTTGGTGCAAATTTCCCTTTGGCTTCTTCTTGGTGAGGAAAGATCTTCTTCAATACTAATTGCCCCGGTGCAAACTATCGAGGCTTGACTTTCTTGCTGAATGCTTTGGTCATTCTGTTCTGATAGAGTTGTCCATGACAAACCGCGTCTATCCTCTTTTCATCGATGAGCATCAACTGTTCATGCCTGCTACATATCCATTCTACATCATCCAAGACAACCTCTTGGATAATCCTTAAAGATGGTATTTCCACCTCGACAGGTATTACTGCTTCCGACCCGTAAACCAACATATAAGGAGTTGCCCCAGTTGACGTTCTGATTGTGATGCGATAACCGAGCAAAGAATATGGTAGCTTCTTATGTCGTTGCCTGTGACTGTCTACTATTTTCCTTAAAATCTTCTTGATATTCTTATTTGTAGCCTCAACTGCTCCATTCATCTGTGGCCGATAAACTGTCGAATTTCGGTGAGTAATCTTGAACCTTTCACAAATTTCCATTATAAGATTGTTGTTGAGGTTGGATGCATTATCGGTTATGATTGATTCTGGAATTCCAAACCGACAAACTATGTTGTTGCGAACAAAGTCTGCCACTACCTTCTTAGTCACTGCCTTGTATGTCGAAGCTTTGACCCATTCTGTGAAATAATCGATAGCCACCAGGATGAAACGATGTCCATTTGACGCGGGAGGCTCTATGGATCCAATAGCATCCATGCCCCAAGCGGCAAATGGCCAAGGGGAACCCATCACATTGAGTTCATTCGGTGGAACCCGTATAAAATCTCCATGCACTTGACACTGATGACACTTTTGCACATACCGGATGCTATCTCTCTCCATGGTCATCCAAAAATATCCAGCTCTTAAAATCTTCTTTGCCAAAGTGAACCCATTCATGTGAGGTCCACATGTTCCTGCATGTATCTCTTCTAAAAGCCTTGTCTCTTCTACGGCATCGACACACCTCAGCAATCCTAAATCTGAAGTTCTCCTATATAGGATTTCTCCGTTAAGGAAGAAATGACTGGCAATCCTCCTCAAAGTCTGTTTCTTCTTGTTTATAGAAATTTTAGGATATTCTTGTGCTTCTATCAATCTTCTGATGTCATAGTACCAGGGTTTTCCATCCAGTTCCTTATCTACATGAAAACAGTTTGCATGTTGATCATGTATCTCTATATCGATAGGGTCGATGTAATTCTTGTCTGGATGTTGAATCATCGAGGAAAATGTTGCCAAAGCATCATCAAACTCATTTTGAGCTCGAGGGACATGCTTGATCTCAATTCTTGTGAATCTCCTACTCAACTCTTTTATGTAATGCAAATAAGGAAGGATCTTGACATTCTTAGTGGTCCATTCTCCTTGCACTTGATGAATTAACAAGTCGGAGTCTCCTATCACCAAAAGTTCTTTGATATTCATGTCTATGGACATTCTGAGTCCGACAATACAAGTTTTATATTCTGCCATGTTATTGGTACAGTAGAACCTAATCTTGGCTGAGATTGGGTAATACTGACCTGTTTCTGAAATTAAGACTGCTCCTATTCCAACTCCAATAGAGTTTGATGCTCCATAAAAAAAACATTCTCCATCCATCATATGACTCTGATATGTCTTCTCCTACAAACAAGACCTCTTCATCAGGGAAGTAGGTCGTGAGTGGCTTGTAATCCTTGTCCACCGAGTTTCTGCGGGGTGATCAGCCAGGGCTTGTCCCTTGATGGCCTTCTGTGCCACATACACAATATCACACTCTCTCAACAAAATTTGCCACTTCGCCAGTTTACCCATAGGCATGGGCTTCTGAAAGATGTACTTTATTGGATCCATTCTTGAGATCAAGTATGTGGTGTATGCAGAATGGTAATGCCTAAATTTTTGCGCAATCCAAGTCAAAGCGCAACATGTTTATTCCAACAAGGTGTATCTTGCCTCGTATGGTGTGAACTTCTTGCTTAAATAGTAAATAGCTTGCTCTCTTCTACATGTATCATCATGCTGCCCCAATACACACCCAAATGCATTATCCATGACAGAGAGATACAATAACAAAGGCTTTCCCAGCTCTGGTGGGACCAATACTGGTGGGTTGGACAGGTATTCTTTGATTGTATCAAAAGCCTTTTGGCATTGCTCTGTCCATTTTGTGGAAGCATCCTTCTTTAGTAACTTGAATATGGGTTCACAAATCACTGTGGATTGAGCTATGAACCGACTGATGTAATTCAGTCTTCCCAAGAAACTCATTACTTCCTTCCTGGTCTTGGGTGGAGGTAGCTCTTGGATTGCCTTAATCTTTGATGGATCCAACTCTATGCCTTTCCTGCTAACGATGAATCCCAATAGTTTTCCTGCAGGTACTCCAAATGCACACTTTGCTGGATTCAACTTCAGTTTATACTTACGCAATCTCTCAAAGAACTTTCGTAAGTCATCCAGGAGGTCTGAACTTCTTTTAATTTGGATTTGATAACGACATCATCCACGTACACTTCAATTTCCTTGTGAATCATATCATGAAAAAGGGTAGGCATAGCCCTCATGTAGGTTGTACCGGCATTTTTTAGACCAAATGGCATTACTCTGTAGCAATACACTCCCCATGGAGTGATAAATGCTGTCTTCTCTGCATCATCTTCATCCATCAGGATTTGGTGATATCCTGTAAAGCAATCGACAAATGATTGCAACTCATGTTTTGCACAATTATCGATGAGTATATGAATATTTGGAAGAGGGAAATCATCCTTAGGACTGGCCCTGTTGAGATCTCGATAGTCCACACATATTCTGATCTTTCCATCCTTTTTTGGCACAGGCACAATATTGGCTAACCATGTGGGGTAATTTGTAACCCTCACAATGTTCGCCTCAATTTGCTTAGTTACCTCCTCCTTGATCCTT